>KN883839.1:92093-103700 GCA_000934455.1 Apostichopus parvimensis
AAAAACGCACAAATATATAAGCTGATTGCTTGTAGTAACAGTATAAACTGTGAAAACTGCCAGGTAATTGTAAAACAAATGGAAGAAACCACCACGGCTGCCAGCTTTATACTCTGTAATTAAAACAAAATAAAAAGGTGGTTTTAAAGGTCATAGATCTAGTATAAATAATCACAAAGAGATGATTATATTAATACATTTAAATAGTAGGTATTCACTCACAATAATAGCTAACACTAGGTATTCACTCACAATAATATCTATAATATAACTTGAGTACCTCTTGTGGTTATGTCACTGTACGCCAATAAAAAAACATCAGTGTATCTGTGACAATCCCTGGATATCTAAAGGGATTGTGCGGGGGCCAAGAGGGCGGTTTTTGACACACGATGACACAGATCTGTCGGTCTTACCCTCCTCTCTCACACAGTTAAAACTGGGGAAACCCCATCACAAAGGTTCACTCAGGAATCTGTGACAGCCTGTGGCAAGATAATCAATATGTGTGATGGAATTTTCCAAGTTTTCCATGTAGGCCAGTAATTGTATTATCCTTGGTTTGGACTGTCTCAAGTTTGCCAATTGATACAGAAACACACATTTTCTCGCTCACTTGTCACAAGTATGTGTCAATATCCATGTTTTCCACACGCTTTAGGAATACATAAAAACATGTGTTTTCAGCAAATTCATTTTAAAAATGTAATTGTTAGGCTGATATAGACAACTTTTGTCATAATTTTGTTACCGTGGACATTTTCTCAAGGGCGATTTGGCCAGTATGTTGGTGAACAGCAGAATTGCTCATAAACTTTGAAGAAAATTTAGTAGTTAGTTTCACCCTCCCTTTAAAATGTTATAAAATAATATCCATTATTTTGAAAAATAAAGTACCTCTCTTCCTTCCTTAGCTGATGACCTCAGGTACAGGGTTACCAAGAAAAGTTGCACGTACAAAATCGGAATGGCAAAACTCTCCCTGAGTGGTACCGTAAAATCGACCCTCGTGGTATGAGACCTGTTGGTAATGCAAAGATATTTTTTTTAAGTTCAAAACAAATACCATGTACTGATATTCATGAGGAGTGAGTATCTTCCATTTATAGGACTGAGCCATTAGGACTGAGCCATCACAACCCCCCTCCCCCAACCCCCCAAATATATTTAAGTCAATTTGCTTAGAAGTACTAGTAGTCTTAACTCAAGCAGGCCGTCTAACACATTTGCATGTACGTTAAAGTACACACATGTTTGTATCCGTGGTTTTGTATTCAAATAAACGTCAAGATTCATTGGATTCTGTACATGTATGTGCTCAGCAAACTCTTTGACCCACGACCCAGTATCTTCTATTCGGACTGACCCACCACGACCACCCTCCCCCACCCCAGATACTCTTCCTCATACAAAACAAATACCATGTACTGATACTCATGAGGTGTGAGTATTTTCCATTTATAGGACAGAGCCATCATGACCCCCTCCCCCAACCCCCCAAATATATTTAAGTCAATTTGCTTAGAAGTTTTAGTAGTCTTAACTCAAGTAGGCCGCCTACACATTTGCATGTATGTAAAAGTAGTATGTGCTCATCAAACTCTCTGACCCACGTCCCAGTACCTTCTATTACGACTGACCCACCACAACCTGCCCTCCCCCACCCCAGACACTCTGACTCTTTCTCATTCAAAACAAATACAATGTACTGATACTCATGAGGTGTGAGTACAATTACAGGATATTGAACCTTGTGTACTCTTAAACTGTACTCATAGTTACTTTTGTACCTTACGTGTCTTCTTGGAAGACAAACATATACCGAATGAATGTAGAAAGGCTACACAGAGGGGAGGAAGAAGATATGAAAATGCCATGAAAAATCTTTCTCTGATGTAAGAGAAATTTCTGACTGACGTAACTATCATTTCGGACAAAGTTTGAAGGATTTTTTCTGGTTGTCCTACAAACAACCCGATTTGACCTCTTTTGGTTGTCAGAACAGAAAATTTTGTAGTTCCCCCCAAAAATGTAGCAAAATATAAAACAAAGAATGACCAATATGTACACTGCAGGAGAGATGTGTAGGTTGGTGAATGGCTAGAACACCAGCTTTGGGCTAGTAAAACTCTCCTTCGAGTGGATCAAAGGTCAAACCACCGTTTTTTATTTTTTTCGATCAAACCACCGTTTTTTAATTTGATTCAGTATCTCAAAAGTGACGAAAGGTGATACCAAATTTGATCATTTCACCTATTTTGGGGTCTTTAGTTACAATTACACGATATAAATTTGATGTAAACAGCACGACATCCTATGCTGATTTTGGTCGTCCTAACCTTGGATGATAGCTAAGAATCTCCCTTGCATGATCGACCGTGCCTATGGTCGCAATATAGTATAGGGAGTGTTAGCTCAGTGGTTAACGCCGGTGCCTTTCAATCATAAGGTCCCGAGTTCGAGTCACTCCAAGATTAATGTATGTCGTCCAGTTATAGAGTTGTTGACAATTGAAAATTCATAATCATGGACGATAAAATATGAATGTAAGAGACTGACTTCGGTCAGCTAGCAGCTTTGATAAGCCAATGATGGCTTTTTCGCGAGTTCCTGCTTGCAGGAGGATCTAAAATACATACATACATACATACATACATACATACATATACATAGTATAAAAGCAGCAATGAGTTTGCTCCTACACATCATTAACAATGATAACAATGAAATGTGTAGATAAGCTTGCGAGTGAATGAATGACAAATGCGAGTGAGTGAATGAATGTAGTAACAGAGTCTGACATAACCATCACACAAGACAAGCCGACAACACTCATTGCAAGTTTTACCATAGTAACATAGGGAAATTTTGGTCTTCGTAATAGAGCAATACAAATTTGGAATGATCTATCAAAATAGTTGAAGTATATACTGTACCTTCAAAACCCACATTCACCAGACATTTGAAAAAAGAATTTATTAACTCGTTCTAGTATTATATAATCTATTCACGTATTCATATCAGCATCATCAGATTATTATTATTATTATTGTATATTTAATCCTTATGTATATACTGTATTATTTATATTTGTACATTTTTTTCCCTTTTCTTCCAGGGAGTCCCTACTTTGTTAAGTCTTTTTAAGACTTCCTTTCCCATTGTACACAATTGGCGATAAAACAAATAAATGAATTAAATGAGTTACAATATTTCAGTGAAGAAGCTTTTGTACCGTACCTGTTACAAACATAAAATGCAGAGGCAAGCAGACCCGAAAGCCATGAATTACCCAGCAACCAACCAAGCCCAAATAGAGTCATGAGATAGATGCCATGCAAAGCAAAGATGAAATGAATGTAAAAGAAGATTGGTGAAAGGTAGTCCTGCAAAGATGAAAAGATGAGTTCAGAGGGAGCAACATTTTTATAATCATCCGTGAAGATAGCACGAAAATATGCAGCGAGTAAAAGTGAGCCGAAATTTGCTATAACCTTTTGTCGGAAACTATAATTTGAGGGAGGGACAGCTTACTGTAATCCAACTCTTTGTTGGTTTCTTCTTCATAACCAGTTTTTGCTTTTTTTTAACAACTTTTGCTTCATTTCTTTTGAAGATACACTTTGTGTAAAAGTTGTCGCACACAGGAACTGGAGGTACAGGTAGTATAGTTACCCATTAAGGAAAAGATTAGATACCTATAAAGATGATTTCTCTACCAACAGTCAACAAATGTCACACCACAACCCTGGAAGCAGATTGGAAGTTAAACTTCACAGGTTTGCAAAGTAAAAACATTGATCAAAGCATTCACTAGGAACATTATTCTGCTATAAAGCCACCAAGAATGAATATAATTATTAATAATGAAAATGAAATGGCATGGTAATGAAATGAAGAATATCTCTCAAGAACATATATTTTTTAATTATAAATATATCTTTCCAATAAAATCTTGTGTTTATGTGTCGTGAAACACTGCTCGCAAGAATGCCATAAAACACTTACTCAATTCCTGTCAAATGACTTACACTAATACAAGAACTTGCAGTGCCAGGTAAACTAAATGATAACCAAAGTCTGCTTAATCTCTGTAATCAATTTCAATTATACATGAATTTTATACGAAAATGCAATATTTATGCATCTTTACCTCTTGAAAATCAACTTTTTTCAACTTTTTAACAACTTGAAAATCAACTTTTTATTTTATTTCTGCCAATGCCTGCAATCCCCCCCCCCCCAAAAAAAAATTGCCATTCAACTGACAGCACATATGCACACATTCTTTTCCAAATTACCCAAAGCCCTGAAAATGCTTTCTGTAGATACTAAATATATAACGAAACATGGAGGTCACAATCGTGGTGCAACAAATTTCATGCTAATGTACTTGCTTGTTTACTTAAATTTTACATCATTTTTGCATCGTAACTCGTCAATGTTTCAGTCATATGCATAAATGCGGTCGGATCTCTCCCACTCGAAGAACACACCAATAAAATTCATTAAAGGGTAAGACTTCAGACGGATAGATAAATCTGGGATTTCTGTTCTTTTTTTTTTTTTACCAGTTTTTTTTTTTTACTGATATTCATGATCCTCAACATTTCTTTATGAAAATAAGAGAGTGAAAACAGACTTACAGAGATATATGGTAAGTTTCTGTACATTGCAGCCAGCAGAACCTCTTGGTATATATTGAACCGATTCAACACATTGATGGTTCTCCAGCTCTCTGTCGTGGTATCATGTTTGAGGTTATACCATCCTGCGCATGATCGAGGTGTGACGAGAAAACAATCAGATGGGAGGGATGTTGGTGGGGTATAAGGGCGGAGGAGGGAGGAGGGGATAGGATGGGAAAGAAAGAAAGGTTGTTAGTTATTTCACAAGTTAAAAATTGAATTCTACTTTTACATGAAACTTTGCAGAATATGAGCAACTAACACTCTTGGAAAATGGTTTTTAAAATTACACGAGTCGTGAGATGCAAACTTGTTATTTCCCTGAACATTTTGTCCTTTCATTTTAACGTTTGAGTATACTGCACTGGTTCAAAATTTTGTGGCGAGAGACAGGCTTTAATTTAAGAAATTATTAAATTTTATCTATTTGCTAATTTTGCCAAATTTCTTGCATAAAGTATCAACCTGCTCTCTTCTGTGCTCTTATTAATTCAAAACTATCTGGTGACAATGTTGGACACATGACTGGTTAGAGCCAAATTCAGTATTATCTTAAATCATTGTCCTTACTTTTGACACTCCCTCTAAAACCCATTACCCAAACACCAAATCCAAACAGAGAATTAAGTGATAGACAATTCCTCTCAAACCCTTTACCCAAACCCAAACAGAGAAGTAAGTGATAGCTATATAGAACTCCCAGATCACTTGACCATGAAGTGAAATCAGGGAGCTTCCCAGAGAATCTTTAAAACAGTCAGTCGCATTTATAACCACACTGACAAGTTTTCGTCACCCTCAAGCTCAGGAAGTTTATCAGCAAACTTCTCATGTATAAGAGGAAAGAATCTGGTCATATTTTAATATTACGGTCAGTCAACAATCTGTAAATATCACACTTAAATGTGGGAAAGAAATTGAAGATGGACAGCTGGTTCAAAGAGAATTTTTCTTGTACAGTACTATATGTGGGGTGGGTGAAATTGGTATATAAGTTGTGAAGGTAATGGTTGCTTGGGGTTAACTTCAATTGTAGCTTTGACTAAATGAAAGTGTCTCTTCTTGAATCTTATTGTACACTTAAGCTGGTCAATTTGTGCAATCTCATGTTATCCCGGCCATAGGGTAGTGCCTTGGGGAGGTATAATAAGAAGAAGCCTAATATATAACCTTGCCAGAAAGATGGGGCCTGAACCATCATTTTGTAGTAGGAATAGTAAAGACCCGCTTCTGTTCTGAACGATATTTCTCTCTCCACCTCCTGAAGGACAAAGGAACATATATGCAGATTAATCATATGCTAATAACATATGCAAATTAGTCCAATGCTAATGACCGTAGTAAATGCAACGAGAGAAGGTTGGGTCAATCATTAATAAGCTCTGAATAATAATGGGACTATAACTCCAAACTGTGAGGATGGAGAGAGGGAGGGGGGGGGGGGGTGAGGATTGAGGACAAAGTATAAACTGGAAACTTGAGATATCTATAAGTAAAGACATTTTAATATGATTAATGGTTGGGCAACAAGAACTATCCTGATTTCCCCTGTCAGTGAATACAGGAGGTTTGAGTAGGATGGTTGTGAGGATAGGGGAAGGGGTGGCAGAAGGGTTGAAGTTATCAAATGACAGCCTACCCCCTAGCAGATGTTAAAGTACTTTGTTTCTAATTGTAATGCTTACTAGTACTAAGTTATGAATGCCAGACTATTACAATATCTACGATACTGTAACGATATCTATATGTTCATAGCGCCACCACTCGTTGTAATTGATGTGTTCATGTTGCAATCAATGAGTCTGAATAGAATATAAAGCATCTCAAATATCACTGTTTTTGAGGTTTTATGTTGGCAAAGAACAGCAAGCAACAGATACTTCAAATAATCTAAAAGCCCACCTGCAGCAATTACGTCTTACTTTTGTTAACTACAGTATATGTCAGCTTTTCCATCCAATCTCTCTATTTCCACCTGGTTGTCGGTTGATTAACTGGACCAACAACTAATGCATGTCTGAGCAGTGCTGTATAACCACAAGCTTGTACCATTAATCCTCTCTTAATAAGGGGAGAGATAAACTGAAATTTGTGAGTGGAACTACATGCATTTATAAGGTACTGTATCTCATTACAGAACGAGTGGAATCTCTGACCTTGTTCACGTTTGAGAAAGCAAGGAAGATCTGACCCCACAAGGGTGATCATGATTGTACTGTTGACACTCTCTTTCTCAGGATCAGACCCTACAATCTTGATCTCCCTTTCAGGAAGGATCCTGACCCCTCAAGATTGTAGTGTGGACACTCAGGGGAATCAAGCGACCCAAAATCTCCGGTTACTAGACCTCGTCATTTATGCATACTGGCACAGATGTAATATACGAACATATTGTACAAAGCCCTTACAGTGAATTGTAATTAACAATCATCATGACCTTTTGCGTGAATGGGTAATGTTCCCTGTTGGTCTCTTCGTCATTGATCCTCCTTGCGTTCTCAAATGTGGACGTGGCACGGTTCAACTATATAACCACTCGAGGCAAAAGCAGGATCCTGAATTCCTGATGCTCCTTGCGTTCTCAAATGTGAACAAGGCTATTGGCAGTCTCTAACCTGTTTCTACCAATTTAGCCAATCACAGGAATTAGCATTAACATGTGATCTAAGTGAGCACCTCTCGTTAGCAGAAAAGAGTCATTGTGTGTGTAGGTGGGTGGAGGGGGGGGGGTCAGTTTTAAGTCCATCATTCCTCACGACTATCGAAAAGTAGGACACGACTGTTGATTTGAGTCAGTCACTTAACACAACTTGTATAAACCCAAGTGCAAACGCTGCAAGAAACAGTCACAACAAATACAGCCAATTCATAAAAGGAGAAAAAGGAAAATTCTGTAATGGATGTAACATCTTCTTTGTTCAGGAACAACAATAAATTTGTTGGAGGTCTCGAATAGTTAAAATACAGGCATGATCAAGTTGGGGGTTCATTAGGGAGGAAGGTTAATTATGTATTTTTTTATAATACTCACCATGATATTAGAAAACCACAACCTATTTTCATGAAGTGTGTAGAGATACCACGCATAAACGACACCGACCAGACACATCACTATCGTACCAAGGATGAAATTAATGTGGCCCAGATAGCAGCTGAGGGTATCGACTTCAGGCTCTCCATCTTGGAAAGGACTAGAATCGCCGTCGCGCGAGTTCTGTACCGTTCCCAAAGTTTGGCATTCTCCTCTACTCCTGGATTGTTTGTTATCACCAGATCCAAAACTTTCCTCTTCTGCCCCTGATAGTCTCTTTCTCATTTTTCTCAAAACATGAAAAGATGAAATGAATTGTGAGAAGAACAAAGAAGAAAAAGATCCATACATCAACTCACTATGCAACACATGGGCTGCTTGACACCGAGCTGCTTAAAGCGTACATTTACCACAGGGTACATTTTCTCACTTCGATAACTTAAACAGTTTACTGGCGATAAGAGTGGTTCAAGCGCTACCATGACAAACAAACTTGTTTTCTCTTAAATTTTTGAAAGTTTCCCTACAAAACAATTATTAACCCAAGCAAACTTTGGGGTGGGAGGTCGAAGATACACACTTCAGAAAGTTAAGAGTCAAAACACCCCATTGAAAACGCACAGTAAATATACCACACCAAAATGGTTTTTGAAAAGCCCTACTAATTTACGGTGAAAATTTCCAAAACGAGCTTTCTTCTCTTCTGTTCAAGCAGCATTACAAAGGGCATACCTTTTACTTTCCATTGATATAAAACTGATGTTCATTAAATACTAAATACCAACCAACTTAAAGCCTCGTAAGAGAAAGGTTGAATATGTAATCTTCAATTGGCAGGAGATTTACACTGCATTGTGTGTAAATCTCCATGCATGCTGCATTACACTCCAAACCGTATACAACAAACAGCATGAAATGAGGTCCATTCGAAGCCCATTGCTTTGCATTTTTGTTAAAGTTATTTTGCCAAGGGCATCCTAACAGGTTAATTCAAGATGTGGCTATATTTTGAATCATGCAAATGTATCTTTCTTTAGCAAAAGACAGAAGTTTTCAAGGGCCTAGCTCTCTGAGTTTAACATAAATGTCCAAGGAAAGTTCCACAGAAAGATTATGGTGTTGCAACAAAATATTTCTAATACCATTGGTTATGGGAGTATTAACATTGTTCAAACCTAACAAAGAAGTAACATGAATTGAGTTTGAGAGTAATTATGGCCTAACACAGTAACACTAGCCTAACTATAACTAGTAAGTTAGCAATACTGTAGCTGCAACGTAACCAAATATGCTAGTCGGCCTACTGTAGGGCCTAGTCTAGCTGTAACTTAGTACTCATCAAATTGAATACTGAATTAGTCCTAAACATATCTGCTTTGTTGACGTTACCTTCTTCAAACAAATCAATATAATTGAAAGTAACCGTTTGCTAGCCCCATGCCTTTGGCCTAAGGATACAAACTGTTTCAACTTAGACTTAGCGTTAGGCTATGATAATTAGCCTAGGTAAGTCCATAAACTTACCTTTAAGATTTGATACAAGGAAAGGCTACGAAAGTACGAACTGCGGAGATTGAAACGTTTCTTACAATTGCTCCCAGCTTGAACTCTGATGAACACTTAATGTGGTTCAGCCTAGGTCACAAGATTTGCACCAGCTTACTAAACTTGCCTCGGTTCAAGGTTTGACAAACTCTGAGTTTTGGCCGCGAGTAATTGATTTCAGGTGACCGATTGACCAAGTCTACGATGAACATGCAAGTCGTAAAAGATTGTCGGAAGCTAGCAGCCATAAAGGACACTATGATGACACACAACAGGGGGCAACTGGGGAAACTTATTAGAGGCGTGCAAGGAGAGGTTAGTGTATTTTATTGCCTTCAAAATTAGATAATTCGAGTTATGGGGTGATTTGAGGGGCTGGAAAAGTTTCTGAAAGGAGACGTGGTATAGGTCCACTACTATTGGTAACAAAACTTACTTCTTGACCAAAAATGACAACATTAACAATTTACCGCTCTTTCAAATTCGAAAACATCCTAAATTTAACCTAACAAGCCCCCTAATAATGCTTATGTTTCAAAATTAACTTAATTTAGTTATGGAGGTCAGAGTATTGAAGAGTTGGAATAGTACCTCGGTAACAAAACTTATTTCTTGATGAAGAAAAGACCGCGCATACAAATTTACCGCTATTTAAACTTCGAATTCATCCTAAAGTTGAGCTAACGAGCCTAAAAACTATGCTTTCGCTTTTTCAATACGAAATAATTCGAGTTATGATGGATTTGATGAGCACGGAATAGTACCAGAAAAGGGACGAGACACTTATCTATTGCGTGGTATAGGTCCGCTATCGGTAAAACTTCTGATGCCAAGCATTTGTTTTCCATTCAAGTGTAGTATCAGCGGATCAGTCGTTCGGTTTTCGTGCCCAGGTTGTTTCTTGGGGTGGCATACTCCTATTAGAGTCTATATCAATCCGCCCGATTGCTCTCCTAATTCAGGAAAAGTGCCAAAAAGCAGCAGAAGAACATCTCTTTTGACCTGTTATGAAGTTATTTGTGGCTTGCATGTTGAAGAGCACCATTGGAAGTACATGTGGTGCAAAAATTGGGTCAATTGAGGCAATTTTAGACTCCTTTAGGCCTCCCAGGAGCAGCGGAGTGAAGAGGTTTGTTTACAAGTGACGAAACCTTCAGGCTCTGATAGCAAAAAATCTGCACGGAAAATTGATGGTGCCAAGAAAGGCCCACTTGTCAGCTATCCAATTATGGGTAGCGTTTAGCAAGTGAGAACTTCTATCTCAGATTTAGAGACTTCATTAGTTTTGTGATTGAGTGTGTAAGTCAATGGGGCTTTTTGGGCGTAGGCTACCTTAAGTTATTTTTCTTAAAAAGTATGGATCGACCATGGTTCGTTCTGGACGTGACATTTACCCCTTGAGCACAATCGCGACCGCACACAGTATACAGACCTACTATTATATGTAACTTCCGAAACTCGCAGGTATAGCTAAGTCCCGATGGCCTCTGTGTATATAGATTCCACCTTGTTGACAGTATCGACATCATGTGCATATTCCTATAGAGTCGAGAGGTTAGGCTATGAAGATATGGTTCGGGGAAACGGGGAGGGGACACTCACGGGACATCATAGGCCTTAATGTATAAAGTTCACCATGCAGTGTTTCAGGGAGGCACAGGGAGGGCACAACACTAAATTAGAGGGGCATAATGTTTATTTGCGAATGTCGTCCTGGGAGAGGGGTCTAAGGGGAAGAAATGTTTGATTAGCGATTCACGCCGGGGCCTCTGTGACCTTGTTAGTGAAAAAACAACTGGTTATTGTGATGGTCGGTGGAAAGAAGTTTTACTGAAGAACATATTACGTTGCGTCCTTTGTAAAAAAAAAAACAATTTTCGAGGATTTTTTTTTAACACCACAAATCGCTCTGGGGGTGGGCACGATTTTGTTGGGGAAGGGCACGTGCCCCAGCCCCCCCCCCTGGCGACGCCACTGCTCGGTATTGGTTTGTAATTAAATGCTGACCAAACCCTAAAACAGTTGTTTAAGCTAACTAAACAGCAAGAATGAAAAATAAAAAAAACACGGAAAACGTTATATTGAATTAATAACACCTAATAAAAAAGTATCCCTGAACAGCACAAGCGTATTAGGTAATATCTGCTTTGTTGAAATCTTTCTTTATCTTTGTATACTGATTACTAAACAAATTTCTAATCTCAGCATTGTAATTTCCATCGGGTTTGTCGCAGTTTCTTTGATCTAGACACCAGTAGACACGAGTTGAGTTAATGTCATCTCTACAATGGTTACGCGAACGGATCAAGAGTCCGACTGCAGATTAGAGAGATTGCTAAGTAA
>KN883840.1:0-19802 GCA_000934455.1 Apostichopus parvimensis
TCCCTCATCCCTCATCCTCCCTCCTCCCTCATCCCTCCTCCTTACTCTCTCCTTCCTCCTCCCTCCTCCCTCCCTTCTTAATGAAAAGACATGTTCCCATTTGTTCTATTCTTTACAGATACATTTTTCTGAAATATCGCTTGGAGTAGATTGTCCTATTGATTTTCTCCTCAAATTGACTTTGCCTAAGGTTCAGCTTCTGGTGTTTCGTAGCTTCACCTTTGGAGGGACAGAAAATTTCAAGAAAATTGTTCTGTGGGCAATTGACGAAACACAAAACGTTACAAAAGAGATACGGTAATTAACTTTATTGTTTTGCCACCATGCTCCAGAATCAAATTCATGACGATTTTATTCATATTAGCCAATAAAATACTCCGTGTTACAACAAATTTGTTCCGCGATTGGTTACATGTGTTAACACTGGGCAGCGGAAGTCATGAACAACCGCACACTACACGGCCTTCGCCGACTACTTGTCAGTATTCATATTTCCGACTGATAAGATGCGAATGAAAATCGGCTACGCAGTCGTGAACATACACTGAAGTCGACTATCAAATCACGCAGCTCGAGAAAAATCTGATAGAATTCATCAGAAGAGAGGGAGGCGGCTTCAAATGTGTAAGCTATCATAACTCGATATACCATTACGTATCACGATGGGAAGTAAAAACGAGTGATGTTTGGTTCATTATTTTACGGAACTTTGATGACAAAATAGTTGTTGAAAGTTATAAAAGTTATGTTCTGATTTTTGTCTTCTTTTTCTTGTTTTCCAGGTTTCTTGAATGCGATGTTCCCAATACGGTTGATTGTGTTTGTGGTGTCGTAATTAAGATTAAAGGTGAGTTTTAATAGTGGTGACATTCTAAAGCATTATAATCGGTTCGTACCTTGACTATATTATGTTTGATAATATTGTAATGATATAAATTAAAACTTCGCCGGAAGGTGTAATTGTATCAAGAAATCACCTACGGAAGTGTTACTGGACACTCCATCGTAACTTCATCACATCACTGTTTTGTATGTGTTAAAGGAACAATGAACATGAGTATGATAATCATACATTTGCCCTCTTATTTCTCAACACTCCTAGCCTGGTAATGGGTGACATCAGTGTTGTATACCTGTAATGTCCGCAAAAATTGAACACTGTACAGAATGTCATTAACTAAACATTCAGTTTTGTGAATCATTCTTCGTTGTATTTCATCATAATCATGAATGTCTTTTCCCTTTTCAGTTACAAGGAAACAAAACGACGGAAAAGAAGAAACGCTCAACCCAACAAATGGAACTTGGAAATAAACTTTTCACTTTTGTATGCTATTTACTAATTTGCGAAACAGTCTCTAATATTTGTCATCGGTAACATTATATTTTGGTCAATGAGACGTACGTTATTGCTATAGGTCACGTGGTCCAAAATCAAACATGATTGATTCGATTACTAGAGCACGTACTTGTAGATAGTTGCCCGACAACGTTACTGCTTAATGTTCTTTCCCTATTGAGTAGATGGCGCTGATTATATTTTTGTGTCGTTATATAAGTCGACAACTTGTTACAAATGATTAAATAATGTATGTGATGAAACACTTCTCTCACGGTTAGATCCCTTAATTGAAAATCAAATCAATATCTGTTAATATTATAGTTTAAATCTGGTATTAAGATAAAGTCGTAATGATAGTCGCAATGACTATAGCGCAAGGATATGCGTTACATTCCATGCAGTGTTTTACTTTGGGTTGTACAATACTTGTATTTGTGTATTGCGTATTCGATAATAGAAATTCGGCATTTTCTTTCTTAACAATTTCAACCTGTCCATTATATCACATTACATCACATTACATAAGACAACATCCCGTCACTGTTTTGAAAAGTCAAATGAAAGCAAATAAAGAAGTTTTGCTCAACTGATATAACTGGACTATGCATTATAAGAGGCAGATGGCTAAAAAATATTGTACAAACGTTAGCTGAACGATTTAAACACATGAAATAAATACCGTACTTTGCATTCAACAATAAAATCGTGTCCATGTGTTGGTGTCATGTTCAGTGTAACAAACACATGTCACTTATTTCAGGCATAGAGTCACCAAAGATGTTTCGGCGACACTGAGTAGCCTAAGAAAGTACCGCAATGACTTCTAGCAGCATGCATTTGGTTATCAAAGAACTCTATTTTAGACTTCCTAATATTTTTGTATTCGAGATTATTTTGTTGCTAAATTCCAACAACAACGTTTCATCTCTTAACCAGTCAATGTTTATATAGAGTAAGGATGGTAACTTGATTCTTTTATTAATAATATATTCTTTTGCAAGAAATCAATGGAGAAAAATAGTAAATGTTTGGAACACGTGCTGAATACTGAATCATATCGCTATTTTGTATAACTTGCTGTAGGTTAAATGAGCTGGTGCGTGATAATAATTCCATCAACCGCTATATTATGAGCATTGTTTGTAGTCTTAATTAATTATTAATTTATGGTTTTTAATTTTGGCATCGACATTACGTTTGTATCTAATATTCTTGATAACATTTTCGAACAAATTGCTTGCTTCTTCGGTCAACAGTCAGTTTCTGTCATTGCTGTGTTCCTATTCTACATGAAGCAAAATTTGCTTTTGATATTGACAACATTTCTACGCGACAGTTTGGAACAATGATATTAATTCGTTCTATCTCTATGTTTAGCTCGAATAATATAATGAATTATACACGGTAGTATATCGAGATGCCGTATGGTATAGCTTAGAAGATTAATAGTCTTTGTGTACAACTGTGCCCGGAATGCATTCCAATTAAAGCACATGGATATTAATCTGGCTTTCCGTGATGGTTATGGTAATGGAAGACAAACAATGCTCTCTTCCTTCCCTCCCCTCTCCTGCTCTCATGAAAAAACCTTAGTCACTCCAAACGGTAAATTATACTAGTTTAAAAGTGCAGCTCTGTATATTAATCAGTTTTTTTAAGACAAAATACTCCAAAACTGATTGATCCATCCAGTTTAGAGTTCTATTAATACAATTTGGTATGTACTCGTGTTACAAACAGTTACAAGGTAGAGGGGAGAAACAAGTATAACGTTCCTAGGGTAGTCAAAGTCAGCATTGTTAACATTTATGTGAAAAACAGCAGAGTTTCAAAATAAAAACGATATTTCACTCTTTAACACATTCATAACATCATAACAGATGCAGCTGAACTATCCGATAACGAAATGTTAACAAGATGAACATGAAAGGAAGAAGAGTATCAAGGAAACTGACAATTAAATTGGGAAATAAAGTAATTTAGTATATGGGCACTTGAAACCTGTGTTCAGAATTTCGTTTATATCTGTATGTGGGCTTATACTCTGAGAAAGTAACAGTACATTGATTGGAATGTTATGTTGTTTGTATATGGTGAGAGACAGATGACGACTTTCGTACTCTTGTACTCATTACGTATGAGAAGTGTCAAATCAACCCCTTCGAAACATCATGTACACACGCATCAACTATTTGGTACTTACTTTACTAAGGTAAAGAACGCAAAATGGATTTCGCTTGAACTTCACAATTAAATGCTTTAAGTTATCGTCAATGGAATAAAGAGGGAAAATTAGCTATAACACATGACTGTGCATTTGTTTTTATTCCTATGCGTCTGAAAAGTATCCGTCACCTATCAATGAAACATATATTATCAGAGATGATTTACGATAATTCCAAGGACGTGAAAAACGTTGAAATCCTGACCCGTTGAAATTATAAAGCCAACAGTGTTGGAACAATGACATTTTGATTTGAAAGGACAAAATTAGAGAAGAAATTTGAAAACTAAGTCATAACCGTTGAACTTCAGTATCGCACATATTTCATTTGGGAAATTCCCCCAAACCTAATTGGTTAATTGACCTTCATAATTTGATAACTGATATAGTTTGGAAAATAAATCAGAAGTGTAAAATATCTCCGCCCTCTCCCTCATTGTGTAAAAAGGGATCCTAATGTGAGATAACATTTTTTTAATCTGATGTCGTTATTTATGTATAATTCATTTTCTACAATACCTTCAATCGTTACCTAAAAGGCCATTTGTTGATTGTTTATCTCTTGTAGTGACTTTAAAGTATATACAACACACATATATGTCAGAAAGAGGTATTGTAGT
The DNA here is from genome assembly GCA_000934455.1 of Apostichopus parvimensis. NCBI lineage: Eukaryota > Metazoa > Echinodermata > Holothuroidea > Aspidochirotida > Stichopodidae > Apostichopus > Apostichopus parvimensis. The sequence goes on from KN883840.1 coordinate 4,187, forward strand.
TCCCTGGAATGTATTCCAAGCGCTAGTGGGGATCCTGGACTTCAAGTTTAGAGTTTGTACCTATTCTTGTTCTCTTAAAGTGACTTTAAATCACAGAAATACACTGATTTCTGATAGGAATTCAAACTTCAGCAAATTTTATTATCAAAGCCCCCGTATCGAAACTGTCGCATTTTAAAGTACCATGTTTCCCAGTTCTGCTATGTGACACCCCTACCCCCAGGGTTCGTCATCGACTTGAAATGTTATCATACACATGTAGTATTGACAATTAGTTGCAAATAACATCTTGAACATGTTAAAAAAGATTATCTCTAATATATAATAAAACCGTTACTCAACATTGGAGGGAAAGGGAGTGATAATCTTAATATATACATTATGTAGCATCATTTTCTCTGTTCTTAGATATTAATTAGGACTAAAATGTGGCATCTACATTACTTAAACTTGAGGTGCTTGTCAGTTTATGACTTCTGCAAACGCTTCATGTTGTGTGTTGTGTTAATTTATATACTGATTGTAAATAAAATCATGTGTTTGCGAGATTTCTAGTTGACAATTCGAGTGAACGTTTGGTAATTCTAGTTATTCACTGTGATGTATTTGTTTAAATATGGATTTCAGTACAGCTTAACCAATTAGCTTTGATGTCGTAATCGTGGCTCAGCATAGCTATATGTGTGATATTTAAGGAGGACGTAGTAAAGAAACTTTCACCACAAATGTGAGCATTTGCACAGCAAGTCTGTAAACATCTCTAACATATATTAAAAGGACATTTTAGCTTATACACTAGAAGCAAGAAACTAAGAATAGTTATGGGTTTAACATAGCATTGGAATGTGAAGAATGCTAACATAACGAATAATAAATGAATCTTCGAAAGTCCAAAACTTATCTATAGTAAATGGTTGCCGAATGGTGAAACATCGAAGTGGCTCTTACAAGGGCCAACATGCATACCATTACGCAACAACACTAAAGCAGCTCCCTGGTATTAAGCTACTGAAGATATACCAAATACGTTGTAATCCCTGTATTCACGATCGGTTCCAGTATTGCAGTACACAGTATTAGTGCTACATGTTGTTGTAGTGTTGTCCATGTCTTTGCTGTACAAGTCAATAGAATACAGCAACTCAAGAGGGTTAAGAATGTACCAAAGAAATACAGGCTCAATCCTGCTATTTTGTTTCTTTGTTTACAACGAAACTCACGTACAATACAGCCATGAGGGTAGGGCAGGGTGGTGGGTTGCGAGACCCTGAAATATATTGTTTTAGTGCATGGAAATGAATGATAGTTTGGTTTCATTTTCGCCTCCAAAAAAGGATCAAAAAGAAAAAAGAAAAAAGAAAAACAAATGCAATAATGGCACCTATGCTATAATGTGCGTTGGAATTAACATATATTAGTATATGTATAAACCTGGTCTACCTTTTGATGAACTTTTCAAATTGAATTCACAACAAGGAAATTAGACATCAAGGACCCTTTTCAAGAGCACGAAATATCGTCAAATGCATGAGTTATTTAAACAAAGGAACTACTTGACGGCGGCGAAAGTACTAGTCCTTAGTGTATTTTATTATCATATTCAGGATATACGTATACTCTTTAGGCTAGCCTTAGCCATGGGGCTATGACCCTGGGTAGATACGATATACATATCATATTTAACCTCCACATGTAGTATAATTCATTGATATGAAATATCCATATACAGTTGGAATGTATTTTTTTTATATACCTCATCTTGATATATTTCATTTCAGTACAATGATTTGGTGCCAAAATCCTGTCTTAGAATAGACTGACACATTTTAACCCATCCACTTCTGATTCTATTTAAACGTTGGTTCATACCGGTCGTATGTAAGAAAACAAAGTACATATTTGTCAAATACACATTTACGAATATACTCGTGATTTTCCATCATCAAAGCTAAATTTAGCCTTAGTGTTCATATCAGACAGGGAGGTACTGGAAATACCGACCTTTGCAATATACCTTAAGATCGCGATTACAAGCTATAAAACCGAAACTACTGTGTACTTCAGTATCCAACAATACATACTTTGGGACAAAGTGCAACCATTAAATTATTTATATAGCTTGACATAAAATAGTGATAAAACAGGCAGTGGCATGCCTGCTTATATACATCACGTTGTTATATAGTCAAATAACTTCCATTGTACACATTAACAACGGCTAAATGTAACCTGTACTAGACAATTTCTCGATCGCTGGCTGTGTTTTACATTGTAAAGAATATGATATTTAGACCAAACTATAAGTTAATTACATGCATGTTATGTTGTATTCTTTTAAGTCCACTCAAATGTGAAACAAAACAACCGAAGGTTATCTCAACCATTGCAAGGAAAATACTAAGAGCGCACTAATGCTAGGTTGGCTTATTATGTTTCATAACGTTAAAAACCGTATCTCGCAGTGACACTCTTTAATACTTCCAGTGATTGGAACTACTGTTTAACCCAATAGTATCCGCATTCGTTTGACAAACTCGTCGTAAGGTCTTATTACAGAATGCTAGTATATGTGTAATTTAGTGTACACTACATATACACTTAGCACGTACGTACATACGTCGATGCAAAATCTAATTAGTGTGTGAGATGTACTGCAGTACGTTTTACCATAAAGTACGGAGTACGGTTGCCCTAGTTAGAATAACCAACCAAATGTATTTCCAGATTTTGTACTAGAGATGAATGATATAAGAAATTAGTCTGACTGTAAATTCTTGGGAGGTATTGCCTCCGTGACCTATGACGTCATAGGGTCAAAGTAAAAGAACCAAAAACAGCAGTTTGACCATTATGCGCATGTCAAGATGACAAATTTGCACAAACCCTTAAAATAATGTGTGATAACAAACGTTGCATGTTAACAGTGCATAAATTAATACAAAACTTCAAAGATAACTTAATCAAACGCTTTACTTAAAAGTTAGAACTCAACTTGATATTGAAAATAAACTTGCTCTAGCTATCTTGGTGTACAGTTTACCGTCTAGCTTTTCTTATCAACACTTCTCCTCAAAATGTCTTTGTTTTTCCCCAACAATGTTCAAAGCTGGTATGTATTACATATTTGTGAGGCAAGTAACTGGCGTTCCAGAAAGGTCGTGTTGGAAGGGCAAAGGGATCCGCTACCAAATTTGTGTCCTAGGAAGGGCCTTAAGGGTGCCCAGCCTCCCTTTTAGAAATGTTGGCATGAGTAGGGGTGTTTAAATATAATAGGCTGTCACATTTCGCGAATTTCTGATAAATTTTGAAATAAATTTTCGTTCATTACTTGTGTTACAATAATCATGTAACAGTGTTACTCATCACTACATTTGAAATACAGACAAAACTCAACGTTGTAGTTCTTTTAACCAGAGAGAGTAAATGGTAAGAATTATTGAGCTATGCATGTTTTAACGTTCTGTCTAGAGATTTGCATTGATGCTCAACTATACTTGACCCCACACGACAGCTGCAAACTTTAGCGATACACAGAATGACTGTAGGTTTTGGTGTTTATCTGTGGAAGAGAATGTGTAACCCGTGGAGTTAATAGTGAACAGTAGGACTAAGAAAAGTCGCAGCTTTCAACTTATTTGCATAACAATAGTCCCCAAATTCGTGACCGTCTGGCTCTAATATTTCGCTGTAATAGTTTAAAAGTACGTGGTAACTCACAAACCAAGTAGTTGGTTGGAACGCTCTGTAAATATAGACGGTAAATACTTTGAAAATAGAAAATGTTCAATATTTCATAAATTCTCTCATGTAAAGGAACAATCATTTTTATTTTGCGTCTCCCTGTAGAAAATCTGTAGTCATCTCTTATTAGTCTGTGAAAGACTTTTCTTTGTAAACAGTTCGGAAAATAACTGTGGTTCTGTAAGCTTCTTTAGCTTAAAGTTACTTCATGCAGCCTAATTTTCAAAAAATTATTTAATGACCTCACACAATGACGTCACACAATCACTCCACACCTGTTTGCTCCAAGTTCACTTTTGGTACCAAAGGTGGCAACTTCAACTGTCAATATCTAAAAACCGGTACTTCGGAATTGAATTTAAATTTCACCAGAATAAACATTTTGACCTGGACTATTGTTTGGAGTTAACAGAAAAGAAAATTAAAATAAAGGAATTCAGAGAGGCATGTAGGCTACTAGAAATAAAATGACTGATACGCTAACTCTCAAATCCTTTGCTATAAAAATGACAACCATTAAAGAGCAATGTTTCTTGGTTGGTTTTTTGAACTGTGAATCCAAAACAATTAGGAATAGACGACCTAAGATATAAGCACGCAATAAACGAATTAATTTCTTCTTTGTCATTCTTTCTAGTATTTTCGAAATTTTGTTCAGCGACTATTAAATATTATGAGGCGGATTGAGTGAAATTAATTGATTTAAACTTATCCTTCAATCCAATCATCAAATTAAAACGTACATTCTTGTTACAGAAGTGTCGTAGGAGCCGTGCTCTCACTATTTATATAACGTTCAGTAGTAAAATAATTTGAACGTAAGAAATTTCTGTTAATACTTTGCTTCTCTTAATCACATTCAACAAAATGAGTTAAGTATGCAAATTATGCAGAGTAAACTTTCCTTAGTGATATTCTTGAGAGAGTGCGTATATTTTCTCTAAATCGTGCCTCTTAATAGTGCATAGAGTAATATTGTTCCTCATTGCATCAAATCAAGACTGTAATTCCCTAAATGATTTTATGATCGAAACAATCAAAATCTTACTTACGACACTTTCACCATCAATAAAACGTTTCAACCCTTCTTTGAGCTTCGCCAACTTTATTCTCGTTTCGGGTTGAAGGCAAAGACAACGTTTCATCAACAGGTAGCTATTATTGGAGTGAAATAAGACAATGGTGAACTACTGTGTATTTGATTTAAAAAGAGACAAACAAAATAAACAGAAAAACACGAGGATAAAGAAAAGAGATTAACAACCAGTGCTGAGTCAAAGTTAAGTCATGATGCAACATAATTACTTCGGATGTGAGAAAAACCAAGACAATCAGTAAAACATCAAAGTTTCGTCAGAAGACAACAAACAGTTGACATCTGCAAAATATATATCTTACGTTACAGAATAATAAAGACTATGATTATCTAAGTGAACATCTAAGGAGTTTAAATGGAATGATTACCCTTCAGAGTAGGCACAGTTTAACTGGAAATTAGAATAATAGTATAGATTACATTGAAATTAGCAAAAGTGTTATAATATGATGTTAAATTGTGCTATATTTAATGTGTATAATTCTTACATTTCATTTGGACAACGGTTTGGTTGCAACAGAGGAGGGCTTTCATCAAATACAGATTTAATGTCGCCTAATGTTCTCTGGATAAATGGTGTCTCACCTGCAACAAGAAAATAATCCGTGTAGGCCTATGAACAATGAATCAGTCAAGGACAGACAAAACGAATTGTTGATGAAGAAATCATGTTCATAGAGTGTTCTCGCAAATGTAACGCAGCTTGCTCAATTCTATATACGTGTATGAGCGATTTAATTTTGTTACAATTTGAAATCACATAGTAATTACTAAAGAGTGTTTTTAATAACCGACTAGTCGAAATTGTACCTCGGATCTGTAGGAAAATGCCAACTGGTTTAAATGTTTAAAATCTTGAACTATATGTAAGACTCATACTAATGTAATATTTCATTTCATTCATTTGTCAGGGTTTTCAGTACATTTATGCAACAAAAATACAAAAGAGCTTTTATAACTTCATTTGGTGCAAGCAATAGAGAAAATACACACAATATTTTGTTTTCCTGGCTGTCGGTGAAATATTTGTTCTAGCATGGTAGCTTCCTAGACCAAAATGGTACCGACGTTACTTTACCGTTTGAGTAGACCTCCCACATGAATACTGCAAAAGACCAGGAATCACTTGAACGACTGTATTCACGTTTGAATATTGTTTCTGGTGCAAACCATGGAAGACGGCTGCATCTCTGCAAATAATAGTATAGTGTCAGTAAAATATATACATTTACATGATACCTCGTAAATTTAAAACGACTTAATGGTATAGTGGATGGTACAAGGTCATCGGCGATCTGTTCTGATGGAAGCAGACAAAACGTGTTGAGGCAACAAAGCCTGAAGTACCTGCTACACACACAAATAGGGGCACTTTTCCAAGTTAACATTGAAACATCCAAGTTGGTTAGCGCCGTCAGTATTATATAAATTGCATGATTGTGATTACATGATTACAAGATTGTGATTAACGTAAGAAAGAGAAGTGGGCAAAATTCTCCATACAATGGAAGCCCTGAGGGACAATTAATTTGTATTTGTTTTAAAAATCCACTGTTTAATCCTTAAATAACTATTCTATTTCCTTAATATCTGTTTCATCTTTATTAAGTAACCAGTTTAACTTCCTTTAGCATTCAAATCACTAACATATGTTAAATATGTACTTTATCCACTTCAAGAAAGTTTAATTGGACATTTAAGAAAGTTAAATATATTTTAAAAAGTTATCAGTTCATGCGATGTGATGTTTCAAGTTGAAGTAAATATAAAGTGGATCTTAAGCCAAGATACACATTTTGAGTTATTTGTCCCACTTAAGGTTTCCATACAATACGTACCTCAAAGTCTATGCCGGATATAAACTTCTTGGTGGTTGAACAGGCGTTGAAATCATATAATTTACAGACATCTCTGGAATTCATAAGAACCTTTTTGGCACAAACTCCAGGATGATCGCACTGAGAAATTAGAATCAGTGGAATATAATCATCTGAACTTACAATAGCACAATAAATATACCTATACCTAATGCAAGTGCTCCTTTAAGTTTGGTAGAGAAAACAGAGATATATATGGGCACGAGATATTTACTTAAGTCATGAAATATTGCAACTACCACGATATTTCTTGACGTATTTAATTACTGATGCATGTGTAAGAGTGATAAATCAAATAACAAGTGTATGTCTCGTGGCCACATATTCGTCTGTGGTCTCGAAGGAATTTAACATTAAAATACAAGAACGCAAATTGACTAGAACAACATTTCACCCAACAATACTTGACTTTATCTGGTTGGCAATGCATAGGTATTAATTCTAGAATGTAGTAATGTTAAAGTAAAGAAACCCAAATATATTTGTATCATATTAAGAATCTTGTAAATTAGTTGTGCGTCAATATTATTAACCTCTCGCCCTAATAAACACTTTTATACGTATAGTCCTAGCACTATGAGAGGAGTAGGTCAAATATGATTATGCCTTTAGCTATTATTTCACTTGCTTAGGCTAACGTGTTCTTCGGACGGTAAACGAACACCATCATTGAGAGCAGGAACGCCAGTTGGTGGTTACGATCACTAAAAAATAAAAAACATGGCTGTTTTTATTGACAAATTTTACCAAATTAGCTAGCCTATAAGTTTCACAACTTACGTCTATTGATTCTAGAAAAATCATTGCATCCAAAACCTCATAGGAGAACGACGCCAACTGTTTTATTTTTACATACGCGGTAGCTGAGTCACCATGAGGGCTGTAAATAGATGTTGAATATTCATATCCATCTGAACTTTGACACAGGAAGTCTTTCAGTGTTCCATTTGTTACATATTCAGTGTAAATGAAGTGAGGGGCTGTCAAGAATAGAATATGAAGAAACGTAATTCTTTCAAACATTCAACAACAAAGATTTTTTTCTTTTTGTCATCGTTTTTACCAATAACGGTATAATTTTAAATTAAAGTAGAACGTTTCCTTCACTTCATGTATTATTCACTACTTCTTCATGTTATTTGATATTTGTAAACATTTAAATGCATGTTGTGAAAACAAAATAAATGAAAAATATCATAAATAACGAATCAATAAACTTCTGACCCTGCTTTAGACTGCACTTATTTACTACATGATATATTGCAGCAGTTTGCTCTTACATTAAATTTTGGGATTCGTATCATGAAATAGAATATCAAGTTTTATTACGGTACTTTTATTCGTGTCACATCCCACGATGTCGACAATATTCACATGTTTTGGTATGTTACGAAGATATTCTGCAAACAATCGAATCTCACACCAATCATCCCTCGATGAAGAATCTGTAATATAAGCAAGAAATCATAAGCCCAAAGAAATGAACAAGAAGAAAGAAATTACCAAAACAAAATAAATAAATAAATAAATAAAAGAGGGAGAGAGAAAAAAGAAACAAAAACATGCACAAACACACACAGGTATGTAAATCTATTCATAATTACAATTCTGACGGTTGTAGAAGTGTAACAGACAAAAGCTCAGCGATCTTTGTCTTAGCTGGTTGAATGGCTTACGGTTTAATATGGATCTAGAACTACAACACGTAAATATACTCAAATATTCACAGTTTTGGTTAGAATTGGAGGGACAGGGGCTTTTGTTCACCAGTAGGAGAAACTCCTTGATCATCTCAGCAGAGGTTACCGACATTGTACATGCCGTGAACATTGTCGTTTTGTCGATAGACAACTGTGGGTATTTCTGCGCACTGTGTGCGTGTGTGTGCATGTGTGTGAGACAGGTGGGTGAAGGGACATTAGAACATTGGTTTCCCTAGTAATTGGATCAGCTTACGATGTAATAGAATGTGACGCATGGTGGAATATTAATTAATAACGCAAATCATCATTAGTGAATGACTATTGCATCCCACAAATACTAATGCCGGTATATAACACAATAATTTGACTGTTACTTTTCACGCAGATATTATGACCAGACAACCTGTATAATTAAAAGTTCCTTTATGAAATCACCTTGTAATGTTTTAGTGTAGGTATAGGAACTCCCTTGTCAATCAACATGCTGTACTTAATGATTGCATATCAATTGCAAGTTGTATTGTTACATAAATTTAGCTGGAAATAATTAATACATTATTTCAGAACCAATTATTTAGATTATATGTCAATGAAGCACGAGCTAAATTAGAACTCTTTTTACCCTATTATATCAAAGAGTCGAAACAAAAATAACAACATTCACGCAAGTTTAAAGTGTTTGATTCATAGAATAACCTGGTAAAGTGTTGGCTATAAAGGGAGGTCTGTTCCCATTTTGAAGAGAAGCTGTCCATCTTATCATACGTCCTGAGCTCTGCAGACGTTTCTCAAGCAAAATGTCTGATCGATGATAAACAACGTTGTCTCCATAAAAGTACACAACATCTATAAATCAGACATGGAAATGCATATTATATTTTAAATATTTCATTGAAAAGCTGATGAGACTTAAATGTACATTTTTGTAACAGCTAGTTTTTATACAAAACTTGAGTGCATATTTTATAGCCGACAACAGAAAAGACGCAAACCTGTCCATTCTATCATGTTAGGTAGTGCAAGTAAGCAATTAACCTTTAACTTCTCTGTACCGTGCAGAAGTTTAATATCTTTCAACACCAAGAGTAGTTCTTGTCTACACAGGAATCATGTTCTTGTAAATTTTAAGCATCGCCAATTTGAATATTTAAATAACCATCTTCGAGACACCATCAGTATTTAAGACAAACATTTGGTTTATGCGATTACTCTTCTGTCAAGTCGGTTTAATAAACATTGCTGAGTGCTTGTTTTTTTTTTGCATGCATGTTCGAGAGACATACTATACAACTAAGAAAGAAATTACAGCAAACGTCACCTTTGTATTTTAATGTGGCCAGTTTGGTGTGCAAACCGGCGTTACAATTTAGTTGTATTCTTTCTTTCATTGTTTCCGGTACTGTTTACTGAAATCTGGGAATGATATTGACGTCAGGGTATCATCGCTTTTGCTTTGCGCGTACACAAGAAATAATAGCCCGTGTTACGACTTTCAGCGCACAGACGTGGAGTGTTAAATAGTTGGAAGTAATGAAGGGCAACTTTAGAGTAAACCTGCTTTGTGTAACGACATGTCAAGAAGTTGATATGATTAAAAACAAGTGTAACAGATTTTTCCGTAACAATGATGTGTATAAAGCGCAAAGTAAGTTTGGTCGACTCCTGACACGAAACTAAACACGCAAAGTATGGATTTGATAAACTTATGAATACTTAACTATATGCTCTTAACTAAATTTATGAGGTATTTGTCACAGCTCACACTGTGTGTGATTCCTTATTATGTGTCAAGTGCATACGCAACATCTCGACTGATGTGTATATAAGCACAAGTAACTTCTGCTTTCGATTCAACATGATCAAAGCCAGACGTGAAACTACCACTGGATAAAATCATGACAGACCATTATAACAGACCATAGTTACAAAGTAATCTCTTGGTGTGAACTTTGTTTTTGGCCAGCGGCGTAACGATAGGTCTGGGGGCCCTGGGTCCAGGGAAGGAAGGGCCCCCTGGCTGCTGCGGAGAATCAACCGATGTGCGCGCAGCGCACATCACGAGTGCGGAGCGCGAAGTCCCAAAGGCGTGGGTCTAGGGACCGCCTTAGGGCCCTGGAAGCTCTGGGGTTCTACAAGCTCTCTGGTGCAATCTAAGCCGTATATGCCATTTCGTGGTGATTTTATCGACTGAGATTTTGGGGAAAACCTGCGTTCATAGACACATTTTTGGTCCGCCTTGTGTCATACTGGGAACATGAAAAAATGTGTTGCAAAGCTAGAATAACTAGCTTACATACCATTCCGTCTTTCCAGGCGCGAAATCCGTGAATTCGAGCAGACCCTGCTCTGCGATGTTTCCACTTGAACTCGCTGACGCGTGCTGAGTATTTTACCGGCCAAATTTGGGCAAAATATCAGCAAAACGGTGGAAAATATGCCAAATTCGATTTACTGTCTGATACGGAAACATACAAATCCACACACAAGTCTTTGGCATCGGCGATTTGGCCGATAGCTGAGGAAAGCATCATCCAAAGGGGTTCAAAATATGCCAAATTTGTGTTATTTGGCCAGTTATCGGCCAATGTCATGTGGCAACCCTGACCGACAGCGAATTCATTGAAATTGGAGGCGCTATTTCGCTATAATATGTACCAGCGTAGCCTATCAAGTTCCAGTGTGTACCTCAGGCTCTTGAATCAGTCGTGCGGAAAGAAGGATACGAGATTTGCAGTTGCAGGGGCATATGATTTATGACGAACGTATTCACGCACAGAAAAATATGTCCATTGTCTCGTTTATAGTTTTTTTTTCAACGAAAACGTGCCGTTTCAAAAAAAAAGAAAAAAAAGGGTACCCCTCGTCTAAGTTCTGTACAGCGGGGGCCCCCTTTGGTCGGGGGCCCCTGGGTTTGCCTCGTCCGAGCCCATAGGCGTTACGCCGCTGTTTTTGGCTGTAAATAATGACAATTTTTAATATATATAATGCAATGTTATGTTGTAATATATGTGATCAATTTAGTATCCTATGAAGAAGATGTTGCTGTCAATTGTTAATAAATGGCACACAATGCTAAGCCACATATTCAATAACGAATTTCTCTTCATTCTTAGCTGTGTCAGTATCCAGGATGACTAAAGTATCGCACAGATTTCCCACGTGACATAAAATATAAATAGTTATGTTATCATCATATGTGTTGCATTAATATCTTACCTCTGGGGAAGATAATGTTAAAGGTAGACTTTCAAATACAATGTAAAGTGACAAAAGAAGAGTATTTCGTAATAGTAGCAGCAAAGCCTGTCTTACTTAGGTGATGTCTGCCTCTTGGCTTGGCTGATCAGAAATACTTTATGAATACCTTGCAATACACCCACTCACACAGTAAAGAAGAAATCAAACAGTTTTAGTAAGAAATAACGTTTTATCCATGTATGTAGGCTCTAACAACAAGTTTTTATACTATCTTAAGCCATCGTGTTTCTCTTATTGCAAGAATATATAATGTACGACAACTGATGCAAAGTGAGTCTGCTTTGTCTGAAACGAATTTTAAAAGAAAAGAACGGAAACCATGTAATTCATCTGGAGATTCATATTCTACATCTTCTTGTATTCGGTTTTCAGAAAGTGGTAAGTCCGGTAAGGGAGTTCTATGAATCAAATAGGAAAATGTAAAAAAACAAGTTATTAGCAGACTATAATGTAGCCTTGGGATGATAGGCAAGTGAGTAAAATAAGGGCTGACTAGGACGATATTCGTACAAGAATGGAATATTAATAGAGTTTAGATTAATAATGTAATGCTCTTTTCAAGCAAAACTATTAAATATAAATGTTTCCATTCTTTCAGATCCTAACATGAAGAAAAAGAAAATTGAAAACCACATGCAAATTTAAGACTGTTTATTTACTGGAATAGCGAGACAGATGTAGATTTTCTGTGATAAGTTTCTTGTGATAAAAAGGAAACAACACCGAGGCGCCAAGCAATACACTCAACATTATACAAGTCTTTAGATGTAATCTACAACACTTAAGTGGTGGGTACAATTTTGAGTGTTTGGATACTGAAGGTTTGCAGTAATAACATATAAATATGGCGGTCATAGATGTTAGTTAAGAAAAATATAATGAATCACATTGGGATACTCACGACTGAGCTTTAAAGCTACGATTTCCTTCAAGAAGATAATAGAAAGAAAGAGATCAATGTCAGAAGTTTGTTTGTATTCTACAAATACCCACGCAGGCCGAGTGGTGTAAACAAGGGAGTTCTTTGCTTACACTGCTCGCTCTGATGGAATTATTATCGGTACATCCAAGTTTAATAAATACAATTGCAATATGGAATCTCAAGCATATGAACTGAATATAAAAATAAATACAAAACGGCAATGTGATACGGAATGGATTTTGTTTCAAGAATCAACTATAACTAATTACGATAAGTTTCTTTAAAAAGACAAAACATGGATCATTGAGTTGGTTTGGGTAGGGGTAGTGGTGTGGGAGAATAGCAACACTGTGGTCAGGTGCCCCATGTCTGGTGAGAGACCATGCTAAAACTCGTTCTTATTAAATAAGAAGTGCTCTTGAATAAAATCACTTTATAACTTATTTCTTTTAGCTAAGAAATGTAATATGGCACTAAAATACTGAAATTTGTATTTGAGTGCTAGAAATTTGAGTTAAAGTTGTGGTTGACTCTTCAATTCAAGTTTCATCTTCCCCTGTATCTCGGTGTTTGTCCCTTCCCTCGGATTCAATCCTCTTTCTCCACTATGAGTAGGGTTTGGAACGCTTTCGTCATTGCTAAAAGTATGCATAGCTATTCTAATCGGATCTCACAAATTGTATGTAACCATATTTAAATGCTTCTTCTGAACAGCTGTTTGGTGAAAAGACCACCACATGACAAGTAAATCTAACATAACAGCTTACTTTGTTGACTTCTCCTTACGATGAATGTGACTGTAAGGATTATGATCAAAGCAATAAAGCAAAGAAGAGTGATTGTGAAGACAGCCAGTAGTAACCACGTCCCGTCGGATCCTGAATTGTGCTCATCTGTAGCTAGGTTCAATAAAAGAAACTTTTGTAATTCACTTTTTAAATTATGTTTTCTACTTAAAACCGTTCGCGTAATCAAATGGTTAGTGCATTGAGATTAGTTAATTCTTAATTTCAGATATAATTACCAAAGTGTATCTAAAAGTATTCACATTATATTTCAATTTAATCATTCTGAATAACTTCGTATTTAATTTTACTATTAGATTTTGTATCAAAAATGTACTGTAATATTCTTTGTTCCCTTCAGCCGTTGCAGTTCAACAACGTGTTAAAGTTTTTCTTTTCATGGTGAATTTGATAGTTTCTGTAAATGATACTAAAAGTTTGCACTTGACATTGCAGTCTCAATGAACTCGTTCTTACTTACCTTTCGCTTTTGATTGAGTTTATAGTACAAATATAGCCGAGACTTCTCTCATTAAAATATCAGGGCCGAGTCTACCCCTGTCAAGGCTTGCGCTGCGTACACTCACACTCACACGCGCACCCACACGCGCACGCACGCACGCAAACACACTAATATATATATATTTATTTATGCATCAAACGTCACATGAAACATCAACTACATCATTACATAATTGCTTATTGATATTGAACAGAACTATCATGGATTAATAAGAATGATCAAATAATCGACTTTGTCAGTTTGATAAATGATTATCTAATTGTTATGAATTCAATCAAAATTGACCTACCTAGCTCTTCATCGTTTCGAGAGCAGTTGAATGACGTTGTGACCTGAGTGATATACGGTCCAGACACTTTGCATTTAACTACGTCAGTTTCCCTAAGGATATTGAATGTCTTTGTCCATGTAACTGTTTGATTCGAAATCTCATAAAATGTTTTACTTGAAATCTCATTGTTGTTCACTGTCCACTTCATCGTCACTGGCTGCAAAACTTCATTTGCAATGCATTCTAGTCTCTTCATTATTTCTGAGCAAAATGACCCGGCTGACTGTGTTGAAATCGAAAGTGTAGGATGGACTAAATTGAAGAACAAAAATGTATTGCATGAATTAAATTGTGTCTGTAATATATCAAGTTAAGTATGAATTTGGTCTTAGAGATATAAATATTTAGGACTGACAACACTGTTCTCGAGTTATTTTATAGCGGATTGATTTTTAATTGCACTAGTAGTTAAGAAACAGGAATATAAGCATGTCACGTTCTATCGGTACCTACCTATAATTCTCAGTATAAACGTCACGGTAGTTCCATTCTGACTTTTACATTGGTACGTCTCGTTTGCGTTATGGAAGGTAACAGTTGGGATGTATAGGGAGGAAAAAGTAGGGTGACACACATCCCGCAAAATATTATCATCAACCAATCGATGTTCATTCAGAAAAATCCTTTCGTCGTGCCGTCTCCAAATTACATCGCTGGAAACAGAAATATCCATGGGACACACCAGGCACAATTCATTGTCGTTAGGTACTCGGCAAGCTACCAAAGAAACCTTCTTGCTAAGAGTCGTATTCCACAAACATTGCTGAAATTTTCCGTTTGGGAAGCCTGTTTGTTAATAGAAAAAATTATTTTAAAAATGGAATTGCAATGTTTACATTAATGTTCTGTCATGCATTCGCTCACATAAACATAGGAAAAAAACTATACAAACCTGAAATAGCTAGGCTGACAGCCATTAATAATAACACACGTTCTAAATACATAATATCCGCGTTTACCATTCGAGTGTGTTATGGTGATATTGTAACAATGTAAAGTCACATAGCACAGCATTCAGATTAGTTTAAAGGAATGCTACGGAGTTTTTGAGGTGACATTCTACGTGCATGTTAACAATCATTGATCAACGCACTAATAACTTTTATTTTGATGTATCAATGTATGATGGTTACATATTTAAACGATCTTTCATCTTGATATTTAAGTACAGTCTAATTTAATGACTGGATATTGATATATTTATATATCATTATGGCGTTAATTTAATGCTTAATGTATGAATAGCTTGCATCTCAATATTTCAATATACCTAGATAAGAAGATAAGTCTCAATACTGGAATATTTAGGCATGTTACTAATATAATGTATTTGCACGTGAATTTGGTAATGGTTAGAAATATTAAGAACCTGTTTCTGAG
>KN883840.1:20153-33485 GCA_000934455.1 Apostichopus parvimensis
ACATATACATACATATACATATACATATAAACCATATATTAATAGAGAGAGCGATAGAGCGAGCGATCTTAGTAACTTTTTGTCACCTGAAAAGATCCGTATTGAGACAGATCATGTGACTTCTTTTTAATTTCAGTTTCATGTCAGGGAAAAAGCGAGAGGTTAATCCATGGAATTGTATGCATGATGTTAATTATCCGTAAAAATGTATAACATGCTACGTCCTAATGCTATTCCTCTGTCGTTTACCTCCATTTCATTAGCAAAGTATGTTCAAAGTATCTCTTTCGAGATCCGACATTAGGAATCACAAACGATTTCGAGTTGGTGTTGCATGATGTTTGATTTCTAGAGTAAGGCAATTATGTCACCAAAACAGAACTAGTACAGGTGACAAGCGCCTACAGTGGAATTCGGACCTTCCTTACCGGTTTCCAACCTCTGAACATACAATTAGCGTCCATAGCCAAGTAGTTAGGGTGTCCGTATATAAGGCGGGAGGTCCTGGTTCGATTTCCGGTAGAGGCTGGAAGTTGTTTTCACTGTTCTTGATTTTTCAACTCACAACAATTTCAATTTTATATATTTATATAGGGGAAAGTGGGGGAATGTTAAACAACTTTTAATTTCAGCTTATAACTTCACAATAAAAAAGATAATTAATTCTTACAATGGCTTTGGGTTGAAAATAGAATATTCTCTGTTTGATATGTTCCAGGGGATATATACTTATTCCAGTGCTGAGTTATGCTACAAAACTGATTGTGTGTGGTGTTCGAGATTACCCGACAGTGTGAGGCAATGACGAACACAGCCTTTAGCATGTTCGGAATTGCCCCATATGCAACAAACCTATGTGAAAATGTTGCATAATAGAAATATTTGTAACTAAGGATTTACAAAATGACAGTTCACATATCATTATCTCTCTCTCTCCCTCTATATATATATATATATTGCATTTCTGTTGAAAAATTAGGGCAACGAAGAAAGTAGCAACGCTTTATACTGTAACGATATGGCATCCATTCGTAAATCGCCATCAGTGTCTCGAAAACGTACACTGACGCCCAGCCAAACAAATCATTCCATCACTATTGAACAAAGTAAACAAAGCACGTCCAAAGTGCATCTAGTTATCAATACAATTATTACAGATGACATCGTTAAACAACAAGGTTGAAGCACACGTATTCTTAGCCCTATCTTAAAAACATAAACCGTGCTATACAGTGTCATTATAAATGCGCTCGCATGAGTAACAGGTATTTGTTACACTAAGGAATTAACATCTCGTCTTGCGACTGGTAAGTTTTACGTAAATTAATGACTACGAAGTTGAAAGCTACAACAATGTTGGCGATTTTGTTTATGAGATCATTTATATTAATGTTTGCCTACATTTCTTCGGCAGGTTAGTTATTATATTCCGTTTATATCTTCCAGTTTCTTTGCTGTTACTACCAAGTTTGACGGAAACAAAATGGCTGCTCATATAGTAGAAATTTCTTTGCTAGTCATATGCCTGTTTTCTGCGGGTAAGTATATGACTTTATAATTAGCGTACTAAACAAGTCATATATATCATGAATATAAACACATAACTCGGGGTGTGCTATGGTAGACTTGATTTCAGTTTTTTATTGCAATCAATTCCAGGCATGCTTCAACAAGGACAATTATTACAAAGGAAACACCTTTTAATCGACAATCTAGTAAAGTGGTTTCGTGGCAAAATAACGAAGAATGTAGACCTAGAAAATAATAAACTTCGGTGTCAGTTTTGGTTTCCATTTTGCGCATTTGATGGGTCGTATTTAAACTATAGATACACCATATTTACACTGTAGGTTTAATGCTAAAGGAAGTAACTAATGCGACAATAAACGAACAAACTGTTTTCAAAAGCATACAGAAACGTACTGGGAAAAGCACTGAACTGACGATATGCTGCAAATCTGTGACTGTAACATACAATCCGGATTATGGCAACGTAATATCAACGACCAGCCTCCTTGTTGAACGTTTCATATGTTGGGAATAGCGTTAGTGCACTTAACAACTCATTGAACAAATACGATGACATTTTAATAAGTGCAAATGTATTTCAGCACCAATTCTTGCGTGTGCAAGCCAAAGTCAAGCCCTGTCCAAGGCTGACTTTGACGGAAGAGTAACGCATATCATTGGCGTATCTAAAGTATTATCAACTGATATAGTATCAGCAAACATTTATGTATTTTGTTCACATATGCATGTATCTAGAACTAATGTCAGCTTTTCAAAAATTCCATAAGGTAATGTTTTATTTGATATCAGGCATACCAGAAAGTCTTGTATGATAGCCTTATTCAAAATAGTACAATCCAGAGACTTGGCTAAGAAAGGTTCAGAGAACGAGCTCTTCATGGACGAATCAGGGCGAGCCTATGATCTTGTTTACCTTGCGCATCTTGCACGACAATCAATGAACAGGACATAAATTTAGCAGAGCACGATAAAAAAATGACACATCCTTACAATAAAATACAATGCAGCCTAACGAGATAAAGTAATGAGAATAGTTAATATTTGTTTTAAACAACATGTGTTAAATAGCTTGCAGTTTGAGGAAAAGTTCGTAGAACCATTATTTGTTTGACATTTTTGGGTGAGTTACTTGCAGAAGCAACACTAGTCTATAACAATTTATTAAAAAAATTCGCGATGATATATACAACTTTGTGGACTGACCTCCTTTTTATTTTGTATTGATAAAAAAATACGAAGATTAATTTAGAAAGGTCCTTTCGAAAAATACATTACTTCCATTTCCGAGACTGTTGCTATCATGTTTCGATATGGAACATTCGTCTCTCATTTTAGCTGTACTCTACCTCATATTTGTATATTTTATCCTAAGGCAACACAATTCAATGCAGTAGAAGGAATTACGCTCTTATTGGTAAAAATGTGTCAATGGATTGCAAGTTGGAAAATTTCGATGAAGTATACTGGTACAAAGACAAGACGTCCTCTTCAACTCCCATTGTGAAGATAGTTGATGGAAAAAGGACAGTACCTACACGGGAAGAGGGACATTACAACATTACCGACAAAGGAGCCTTGATAATTTACGACGTAAAGGATGAAGACTATGGTCGTTACTCCATTCTTTGCATTTACTCAGATGATGTCTTTGTAGAAGAAAAAGTACAGTTAGATGCTGCCAGTGAGTATGATGACCTTTTTTTTCAGTTAAAATTACTAAAGAGAAGCCACAGAGTTCCACAGTGTTTCATTGTGTCGTCATCGTATGTTATCTTCGTTTGCGTTAGAAGTATAATGACATGGACATATTTTAGTCAATTTTGTTTTCTAGTAGGAGATGAAGTGGGAGCTGAAGTAAAATGATAAAATCAATACTTTCATTTTTGTTGATTTTGGTTCTTTGCAAATAAGTTTGTTGAAATGGAAATAAACGGACTTTTTCAAACGTATCAAATATTTAAGGGCCAGTGTTACTTAGAAAAATTGATCAGCAGATAGTATTTCTTATGATCGTAACAATACATATTATTTCCATTGCCAAAAATTTGAGTAACGATTATACTAACGGACAATAATTTTACTTTCTTTTGCTTACAGTCCAGCCTCATCAAAGTTGCCCAGGTTTTTCAAACTGCTCTTCCTGTCAGTGTGTTACTGCTCCAAATAAGATCCATAACGTCACTTGCATCATCAACAACACTCGTCCATTTGTTAAACTTAGCTTATTACTTGAAACAGCAGTAAATCATACTGTTCTATTAAAAAAAGAAGATATCACATATGATAGCTCCAGTGATACGTGGGACAGCCGAGCTATGATAGTAGTCCTTATACCGAATTGTGATACAGCTATAAGACTACGTTGCACGGTCATAGGGGAGAATGACTTCAGCGTCAGTGATAGTTTTCTGGAACTTACTTCTGGTAAGACTTGCATGTTATATACTAGTTGCAAGGGGACTTTGGGTGAGGCAAAATAATGCCTCCCAGACGCATTTTGAAATATTCGGAATATTGATATACTATTACTAGTCAAAGTGAAATAATGTAATGGGAGCTCGTTTAAGTGACGAAAGTGAAGCGTAAACACTTAAAGCTTAAACTTATCATATTATTTTTGTACCAAATAGTTTAATAGTGATATAACTTGCACAACGTCTTCGTTACCATTACTACATCTCTTACACGTAATATTTAACTGAATAATTCATTGGGACAGATTTCGTGAACATGAACAACTTTTGTTGTCATTCCGTGCATTAGAATGCTGCTTATTTTATATAACAAACATCAAATAAACGTGCAAGATTAGGAACTAACAGTTGTTTTACTAAAAATATTAAGGCGAACAAATTATCGAATGGAGTCCTTGTAGCAAATAAAACTACTATGGAGTTATAAGTAATGATGTTATAAAGTGGTTACAAATGTTTAGGGAATGTGATGAAATGGGCTCTAAATATTCACTTAAATATATGTCACAAATTATTTTTCGTTTCATGCAGATCGATGCTTTGTATCAGCAACACCTACGTTATCGTTTGAACACAGTGTGCCCACTTTCTTTGAAGATCACTGGCTTTTCACCATGATGGTCGCTCTTTCAATAATAGTTCTCTGTACCTTTGTCTTTATCTGCTTTGCTATTAAGAGGAATTGTGAGTATTTGATTCTGATTTTCAAGTGCTATATTTTCTTCATGTAGGTGACATAGTAAGTGACAGTGTCACATAGATATTCTAAATATCATATTGAAACTAATATCTTTCTGATAGCATGAAAGAAATGTCACATTCATTTGGACTGTCTTTAGCATTATGCACGTCTTTTCATGACCAATATGGACTTCATATACTTTCGTGTAAAACGTTTAAGACATCCGCTAAAACCAACAACTATTGTATGGTTATACCAACTATTTGTAGCTATCATTTCCCTTGATACCAAACATATCAGAGAAATTGGTTGCCCGAAAACGAAGTGGGACTAACGATATTACAGAATATTTATATTTAAATATATCAAGTAGGCTTTTGATATCTTGATATCCAATAACTATAAACTAGTACACTAAGATCACAATTATACAAATAATAACTAACTAACTCTTAGATAATTGAACTGACACTAGGCTGTAATCAGAGACAATATCTCAGAAAAGCAAAGCTAAAACCGGAATACAAACAAATTATTGTAAGCTTTTCTCAATTCCAGCGCATTTTCTATCACCCGATACACATAGAGAACACAGTTACTACTGTAAATCTTACAGTTTTGTACCACAGTAAAAACTGGATCGTACTGTAAATTGCTAGCATGTGTTATTAGGATTACAGTAAGAACTAAGGATATGTGTAATTCCAACAAATCCAGTTGTTTGGGATTTGTTGATAATCAATATCCTCAGTTCTTAATGTAAACTTAATAGCACATGCTAACGCTTTATCAGATTTGTCAGCACGATCCAGTATTTACTGTGGTACAACACCTTAAGATTTACAATAGTTACTGTAATCTCTGTGTGAATCGGCTGATCAATCATTAGAGAACCGAGAAACCGTATTGCTGCATGAGATCTACGTTCAAATAATGATCATAAACGGTGCAACCAATAACTCTTCTCTAAAGAGAATTATGCTCCAAAGAGCATTCCTAAGAATATAGGGTTTCAGTTAACCCTCTCATATTTAAAGCATCACCGCTCAAATCAGTACACGAATGAACAAAATATGATGAATTAGAAAACCGGTAGAAATCGGCATTTGGTGAAAAATTATAAACAAATATTAGAAAAAACCTTACATACAAAAAACAGTGGAGATTATCGGTTCATTTTTTTATAACATGACTTTTAAATATAATTAAAAGGTGAAACGATTAGAACAGTCTGGTTTAATTCGCGATAACAATGTTTAGCTTAAGCTAAACAATGTCTATTAAATTTTCTCTGCAGATAACACTAATCGAAGAAATAATGATAACGTAGAAGTTGCACTGGTAAGTTATATTGTAGAAAGTGCCTATGTCTAAAACGAATTGGGCATGTCTCTATTGTTTTTTTATAACATATAGTAATTTGTTGGAATTTAAATTTGATGAACGATAATTATATTTGTATCAAAAATGTATGTTTAATATTAATTCCTCATTAATTTATGTGATCTTAAGTCATAAGCTAAAATACCGCTAAACTAGAAGAAGGAAAGTATGGAAGTCCACCAAATGTGAGAATTGCATTGTGTTAAAACGTTATACTCATTGATTATAAGGTCGTTTACATGTGATTTATGCAATGTGCGCCGATTACAACAACTTGGCAACATCACTGCATTCCTTTTAATTTAGTTTTCTTCATTTTCAAATTAACCATGTGGTTCTAATACATTTATTGCATATTTAATTTATAATATAACGAAATTGACTTATATAGTGTTTTCTTTTGTTTTGTTTTTATGATAATTGTTAGACCACAGAGCCACTTTTGTGTAGAAGAAATAGAGAAATTACGAGAATCTCTAAAGGTATTATCACATTTGTTATTCCATATGCAGGACTGCTACATGTTAACTATTATCTAAGGATAAATGACCAAGTTAAAATCTTCGCTCACACAACAAAATAATGTTGCTTTATAGGATATAGGAAATTGACTTGACAACTAACTTTGAATTCTTAGTACTGGAATTTAGTGCCTTCTACTAATATTATTTGATTCGATTGCTGTAAAAACACCGAGGAACTCTTGATCACATCAAATGAAACTCTTCTAACTATTCCTTCCTTCTTTCATTATTAGACCTAGAGGACATGACAGATCGTTTAATAAAGTATCTCACAGAAGAATACAACACACTTAGCTTCATCAAGCCTTTACCATGGGGAAGAGAAATACATATAAAACATATATATACTGCTTCATCTTTCGATGTTATCACGCCAGAAAACAGTAGCAGTTTCTCGAGTACTGACTTTCTTGAATCAAGTGTTCAAGATACCATGAAAAGAGTCATATTCATTGCCGCACTCGGTCATGGGAAGTCAACGCTGCAGCAGTATTTAGCGTGGAAGTGGTCCGAAAAGTCGAAAGAATCTAAGAACGAGAGACTTCATTTTTTCTTGCACGCTAAAGGTATTGACATTAATAAAGGGATAGCAGAGGCTTTGCATTCCAAAATACCAGCTGATTTTCAACAGATCCTTAGGATCGAAGATTTAGCATATATACTAACGAATAGAAAATGTCGCATTGTCATTGATGGATTAGATGAAATTTCATCAAACACTCAAGAAAAGGAGGAACACAACGATCTGACTACTGGTGATATTCAAATAAAACGACTTTTACATAATTCGAATTTAGATGGCTATCCTGATATGCAGCTCTGGGTTACTTCTCGAGAACTTGATAATGATAACGCTCACTTTTCTTCACCGTTTACGGCAATTTATATGCAAGCACTCACAACGCAACAGCTGGAAAACTATGTTGAAAAAGTATGTCAGTTTTATTTGTCTTCAACCCAAGTTGCCAATTTTGGTGAAAATAACGCAACTGTATATTCAAAAAACCGAGAAAACAATGATAAATTACCATCAAACAGAGACCCAAATAATATGGAACTAGATGTTGCTACACAAAAAGCAGCTGTCCAAATGCATTTGGAACATAAAGAGTTTCTTCAAGAGTTCAGAAAATGTCCACTTCTCATGATGATGTTCGTTCACATAATAGCTTCAGTGGAAATATGCTCAGGACCAATGGAATTGAACATTGACATTAATTCATTTTCATCACTGGTTAATGCCGCCAAAGCATGCCTCATAAGGAGATATTTACAGAAACCTAACAACACAGTAGAAATGACAACTATTGAACATATTGAAACACGTTTAGGCATGATTTCTTTAAATAATAACAAACTTAATTCATGTTTGCAGTCAAGTCAGTTAGAAGACACATTAAGCGCTGATGAAATGAATATAGCCCTAGCAATAGGATTATTGCAGAGAAAGAATTCAAAAAGAGACGTTAGTAACTTAGCTTATTCGTCGCTAAGTAGTGTTGAGTTTTATCATCCGTATATCCAGGAATTGATCATTGCTCAATATCTTGCGAGCAGTTCTCAAAACAGGTTGCCGATCGTTTTCGAAATGCTAACCAAAAATACATCAGAAAGCAATAGAATTGCAAGGGTATTACAGTTAATATGTGGAACAAGTAGTGATAAAGCGAGATATGTCCTAGAATTTCTGGCCGTTAAAGGACTGTGGGATGTATTAGTGGACTGCTATTACGAAGTAGCTGAAGAAGCAAAACAGACATCATTTAAAGTCATTAAAAAAACTTTACCAAAGAGCTGCGAAATAGACATAGATAAATTGGAAAGGAGGTATCACAAGAAGGCGGCGATAGCTTTTTGCGAGAGCTGTAAGACAAATAAGGTAAGTTCATAGCGACATTCTTCATCGCCGTTACATTTTTATTGTGCTAATTAGGGCATATAAACATGTCT
Organism: Apostichopus parvimensis; assembly: GCA_000934455.1. Taxonomy (NCBI): domain Eukaryota; kingdom Metazoa; phylum Echinodermata; class Holothuroidea; order Aspidochirotida; family Stichopodidae; genus Apostichopus; species Apostichopus parvimensis. The sequence continues at coordinate 28,697 of KN883840.1, forward strand.
TATTATCACGTCATCAAACTTGCTGTTGATTTATATTCCATTTAATACCGTTTCAGTCATATATTGAAGAGCAGTAGCAGTTCAATACCGATATCACTTCAGTTTGATGTTACTTATGTTTTTATTAAATATATTTCTTACTTTTTACACAGGTTTCTGTAGAGTGTATGTCTTTTAGATATTCAGATAGTCACAATCATTCGAAGATGGTTCCAGATGAATTTACAAAACAAATTACTCTCCCAAAGATGAAGGCGGTCTTATTTGTTGATATGTCCATCGGCAGTGACGACACTTTGATAGCCCTTATTGGAATGGCAAATAATCATGCCATTGAAACTCTCGGGTACGGAGTATTATAGCTATTTGTCTTAAAAGTTGTAACAAATTAGTAAGCACAATTTAGAAATACATATAAAAACAACGAAAAGTGTAAACGTTAATGCGAAACTGCTCATATGGCAGCAAATGGAAATAAATAGAAATGTTTTGTGTTTTGAAAAATATTAAGTTAAGATTTAAACGCTAAGATCACTTTGTGCCAGGAATTTTGTTATCGTTCTTGTTGTGTAACAATTATTCACCAATACTAGGAATACAAACACTTTGCATCAAATTTCATTTCTCTTTTGGTATTGTTCTACTTGATTCTGCTTCAGATTCTTCTTCTTCTTGCAGATTCCAAAATTGTAATTTCTCAAGTAACATAGAAACACCAGACAAACTTCAAGCATTGAATAAAAGCATTAACGTTACTGGTGAGAGTTTATCTTTCTTAAAAGAATGTGGTATAACTTCCTATTTCATATAAAGAACATTTAATGGTCTCAAAAGTATTTCAGGCTACCGTTTATCTGCCCTCTATCTTATTCGTTGAAGGTTTTGAAGATCCGTGTAGTGCACCATCACTCATGACATTATCCTCACTCTCCTTATATGGGTTACTGAAAAGAGAAACTCCATATTGAATCAACGTTCACATGTTCATTGTTCTAGGAAAGTAATAGAATTAAGTATTTAGTACATGTATAAAGAATAGTTAATATTGCCTGCTAAATGATTGTAGCCGAAGCGATGTACCAAAAGGTTAATTATATATGTTATTTTTAAATTTAATGCTATAAAACTCTAAATATAACTTTGTGACTGTTAAAAAATATATATATATATTTAATGTTTTAAAATCCCAAGTAGTTTAAGTTTTGAAAAATTATTTTATTAGAATAGAAATCACGAAAAGAAACTGTGCGGGCATGAATTTGGGGAAAGGGGGGTGCTGTGAGTAATAATATAAGAAGGATTATTCATCCCCGGCTAACCGGTTCAAGTCGGGAATGTCTCTTTAGAAGATGCCTTTCGTACTGCTATCGCCGACGAATTAAGCTGATGTATATATTATGTTTACAGTGGTGAAAATCAATTCCCAATTTGAAACTGAAGAAGTATTGGATTTTAAAAAGGGAAAATGGAAACGTTATGGCTAACAAAACTCAGGTCAGTATTATAATATGGGCTTTCATCAAATACTTAATGTTAGGGAATTGAAATTGAAAACAGTCGCAATACGTTCTTATTTAAATTCCAACTCATCGAAAATCCCATGTTTAGTGGATAAAAACTGAAGGAATTATCACGAAAAAAAAAGAAAGAGAATTTCAGCATGACGATTATAAACAATGTGGAATATACGAAGCATAAGTTGTGATCGACATATACTTAGGAAGGATAGATCAGTTAGTGAATAAACGTTTACTCCTTTGAAAATTGAGCGTTTTGTAATCGACGTTCTTAAAAGAATTGCGAAAGAAGTTTCATCAACATGTTGGAAAGTTGCAATCTAAATGCGATTTAACTGATATCCACATTTCTCACCAAATTGAAAATTATTTTTTACAAAGCGTATAAAATTTACTCTTACTGTTATATGTACTTAACATATGCTTATTTATAATTTGTCACTCTTGTAAAATATATATTTATTGACATTTTTATGTTACTTTTTATTTTCGTATTAAGGCGGATCTTAAGCAAATGACGGTGCTTGAAAGACACCAACGTGTAAGACAAAGTGAATACTTAAAACCAGTCTGGAGAAAACTTCACTATACGAAATCAGACATGAGGGACAAACAATTTTATGATGTAGCCTGAGTGTCTAACCATAAAATCCATCACATGTGTGACTGTACTATACACAGATGACTGTTTATAGACTGTAGGATTATGCTAGTAAAAGTATTATGTTTCAATTAGAAATGTTCATCAGATTGAACCCTCTGACAAAGATTTATGAATAACGCGTTTGCAAAGTAAATAAATATTGAAGAGATTTATGGTGTTATATGGGTAGAATTTTTAGATAAAGTTTACTCACTGTCAACAAAATCTTTGTAAATTTACAAGGGAAAGAACTGGCAACAAGTTTCACACAATATCTTATGTAGTTTTTGGTCAGTCTGTACAACTACATATTAAACGTAATTTTACAGACTTCCCAAAAAACTACATAAAATATGTAGAAAACTAGTTGTCATTATCTTTCACTGTAGAAATACAGATTTTTGACTAAGAATAAAATGTTCTGTTATTTAACATAAACTGAAAAATAATCATGCAGCATGCTTTTGAAAGATGTATAAAATGACTTTTTATTCAAACAAAACTTTAATGCCGACTAAGAGGGCCAAACAACGGTTATGAGTAACGAACTATGTTAGTTGCAAGCTCCACTTCAAAACTGGTAACCGTTCCACTTTATATGAACAAATGTTATGTAAGTAAGATAAATTTGTAGAAACATATTTTGGATCCAAATCAGTTCTTATGCCTGCAAAATGCAAGTGACGATTGGTACGTTCAGTACAATTAACGACTTAGTCGATAGGCATTAAAGTTACACACATACCTTACAGCCTACCACCGAACGTAACAAGTCTAACTATAACATTAGGCTAACACTAAGCAATAACCGTGGATGGCGAACTAACGTGTTGAAAATATACTCTGCTCTGTGCAAATTGGTAAAAAAAAATATTATGTTGCACTTAAAATTCAATAAAGAGCTCTGTATCCAAAATGGTAATATTTCAAAGGATAATTTAGGTCGGTGGGGAAGAAAACAAATCATACTTACCGCTAAAGTTGACGAAGCGTGGCGTCTTCCTTGTGCGAACTGCAAATTCAGTGCCACACATATACCCGGGTGTTGATGTAGCTGAATAACTACTGTAAATTTACATGAGACTCTGTGGTTTACGCATTATAGGATGTTATTACTTATAATTAAGTGTATAAGTACACAAAAGTTCGTCAAATATATAAAAATATTTAATTTTTTTGGATAAAATGGTAAACTGAGATTTTCAGTGAGCAAACATGGAAATGATACTGATTACAGTAAAGATTAGGTAAGAATATAACATTTTACTCTACGTAATTTTACAGATAATCTTTACAGTGTTATGGTACTAAGTTAGATAAGGATCGATTGTAGCTTTGGACGCTTTTCGGAAGTAAGATATTCTGTACCAGAAAAAAAAGGTTAGAGTCATGACTTCTTAAATACTCTCCGATTTCCTCATTTAGTTCAGTTCTCTTTTTGATTTGATTTTACGTAATGAACATATGTTGCCTATGTTTCACCATGGTATCAACCTTTAATTCGAAGGAACGAGAAGCAGAGGGTGGTTTACCACCCTCTTTCGACAAACAAACATTTATGAATCGAAACTGTATCCGTCAGCAGCATTATGAGCAGACTTTACATGGGCTTTATTATACCGTGTGTGGGCTGTACGCTATATTCTTTCTGCCGAACACAAGTCGAGGTTTGAGTATGGATAAGATCTTCTCTTGGTTTTTGAGAGATCCTGACATCAACGATCAACTTGATTTAACTAAGCACTATTTGCTTCAATGAACGAACCTCATAACGATGTCTCATGAAATGTATACATATACAGTGACAAGAGGATGAAGACTGAGGACATTGTAAATGCAAACGGTGTTGGGAAGTCATCGAGGGGGTGGGAGCATTTATTTTATCAATTAAAACAAAAGAAAGTAAAACAAATGCAAATAAATGTTTCTTGTTGTTGTTTTCTTGTTTTATCATTTCTTTTCACAATTCTTTAATTTAAACGAACCAATCATCACTAAACAAATGTTACAAAGTATAATTCAATTCGACAGAATTGTAATCAATTTTCCCAGCCACCGTAATATAAAATCTTTTTGGATATGAGGCATTCCTCTCTTTCTCTCTATGTATATATTTTTCTTTTTACTTCTTTTTAAAGTAAGCTTAGAACTAAAAATAATCGTCAATAAAACAGGTTTAGATATGAATATGTATTATTTCTTTTCACAATTCTCTAATTTATACGAACCAATCACCACTAAACAAATGTTACAAAGTATAATTCAATTCGATAGAATTGTAATCAATTTTCCCAGCCACCGTAATATAAAATCTTCTTGGATGTGAGGCATTCCCCCCTCTCTCTCTCTATGTATATGTTTTTCTTATTATTTCTTTTTAAAGTAAGCTTAAAACTAAAAATAATCGTCAATAAAAACAGGTTAAGATATAAATATGAATTATTTCTTTACAAAATTCTCAAATGTATACGAACCAATCACCACTAAACAAATTTTACAAAGTATGATTCAAATCGATAGAATTGTAATCAATTTTTCCAGCCACCGTAATATAAAATCTTCTTGGATGTGAGGCATTCCCCCCTCTCTCTATATGTATATATTTTTCTTATTATTTCTTTTTAAGTAA
>KN883840.1:97945-109814 GCA_000934455.1 Apostichopus parvimensis
CCCCCCCCCCACTCAAAAGTACCTTCCTACGCCACTGATTTATTGAAAGCATCAAGGTAAAATAGTTAAAGAGAAACTTTACTTTTTGGTATATTTAAAGATCTTTAACAGAGTTTCATAAAGAAAAAACAGAACCGAGTAAGAGGAACTTGCATAGGCTTACTTACTTTCTTACTGGGCATAAATCGATGTCAGTATATTAAGAAATGAAAATAATTTACTGTTATCTCAAATTTTCCAGGCCCTTTAGCAATATTTTTCGCGGACCACCTAATTGACCCCAATGCATAGATAGAGGAGCTAGGCTAACACGTATCGTTAATGACGTGTTTAAATTTGCAGTAGATAAATAATGCCAGAATGTAACGCTTCATATCAAAATGAATAGCTTGAAAATTAATATTACGTTTACAATGAGATATGAATATAGTCCTTAATCATTAGTCCTTTTGACGAATGGGAGAAGAAGGGGCCCGGGGTAAATATGTGTTAACACACTGTCACCACTGTATACAGGCTGTTTTTCTAGCTTTCCTCTTATGCTGTTGCATTGTAGATCGAAACTGAAGAGAGATATCATCGATCTATAGTCAAAGCGTACAGCTTTAAATTCTAACGTTTTTCGTCCATGAACTGCTGTAAACCAACCCCTTCTTCATTTCGTGCAAAATATGATCTTGTCAGCCAAAGTGCTTATTTCCTTTCTTTGGTTCGTTCTCAGCCTCAGTTTGATACGAAAAGAGGTCACGAATCAAGCCTGATAGTTCCAGCAAACAGCCCCAATTGTAGTTCTGACGATGATAATTCTGGGTCGGTTTTCCTCCCAGCGGTTAGAGAGAGACCCATGGCACCGGACTCTGATTTCGGTGCAAGTGCGGGCGTCAGCCACTATAACGTTTCCTCCAATACCAGCCTTCACCTTCCAGAAGAATCATTGGCTTCAAATTCCTACGTTTGGGATGGGTATGACCCTTCTTTTCGACGTAGGCCGCTAAGTTACGTGGATGGGGCCTACTATCCAGTCTTGGGTGAAAAACAGTACTGGGTATAAATTCTTCAGGCTCTATCAATGTAATAATTTATTGTAAAATGCATATATTGCCTGAATGTATGATGGCGTCATAGAGATTTTGATTCGTAACTACATAATTGTGTAAAATGTTAGCCGATTTTTGTGAGTGACTGTCTTCGCGAGTTACAATAAAAGTTTACAATCTAGCACAACAAGTCAATTTTTACTGCAATGTATGTAGTAGATTATACTACTAAAATGGATTTCTTTTTTAGAAGCAATTGTAACACTTCGCATTTTAGGGATTAAACTAACTTTTATAATAAGTAAATGTCAATGACAAATGTGGATTTTACAACCCAAAAATATTTACATTGATTCAGTCACCTTATAAAGTTTTCAATTTCCTATACAAAAGCGAGATATGAACATTTTCTCACCCTTGCTACTATATATATATTATCGGAATAAATGATCTTCATAGTGGACAGTTGAATCGGAATCAGGAACATATCATCTCTAGCCATGTACCGTCAGTATTTAACCAAACGTTGATTTATAAAACCGCCGTTAGATAGGCCCAATGGGGCTAAAAAATAACACAATTGTGAATTTACTCGAATTTCAGAATTTTTTGACAACATATTTCGTTGATCTTGAAAAGATACGTTTTTGTTTTTAAATATGTACGGGTATGTTTAAACGAGAAAATCTCGATGCCCTTTATAAAAAAATCCTCAGAAAGGTTTTTATTTTTAAGAAATCGTTTGTGCTATAATAACAATGTGCTTATGGCAGATAAATCATGTATTGCAAATGTGAATAAATTAAGTTGTGAGCCTGAATCAACGGCAATACAAATTGATTAGAAAATTGATATATTTGACATTTCATATCATTTGCTTCAATTAACTCTTCACAGATGTAGCCTATAGGTGTTGCGTTGGTAGTTGTAATGTTTCTCCCCGAGCCTTGTGGCGATTTAGATATTTTGTAAGTGCGTCCTCTTTTTTTTACAATTTTGGGAAATCTGTTAATAGTTATTTAAGAGCGACCCTTTTTCGAATTTTCTCAACCCGGTCGCTTGTTGTCCCTTCACTTCAAGTGCAACTTTGGGTATTTTTAAAACGCCCAGAACAAGTTCACAACCCCCAATAATTTGGTCGCTGTCGACAAATTTTGGGTCTGTCGGCAAAAGGAGAAAAGGTGAAGAGAGCGGAAGGGGAAGAAAGAAGGAAAGAAGGAGAACGGGAGCTTCTTTATCGGTTATTTCGATTTTCCAGTTCTTCATCTGATAAACTCATTCACCAATCCAATCACCCGACGCCTGCAAGTTAAAAACCTCTCGGCAAATAAATGATAATGTCACGGCCGTCAGTATAGCTACTGTAGCCAGGCTCAGCTAGACGAGTGCCAGAATCGCCGGCAACTCAGTGAAAGAAATGGAACTTAAAATATGCACCAGATTGCATCTAAGGACGTTTCAAAACTAAAAAACACCCCCTCCCCTTAGACCCCTTCCCCTATCTCAGTCACCACTTCCAGATCCGTCGGTAAATCAAATTCTCCACACCCCCCCCCCAACAAAAAAACTTCGCTACGCCCCTGTATAGTGCTGTCTTACAAGCAACTTGAGGGATAGCTCCCATAACTGAATTATCTCTATGAATTTCGGAATAGTAGCATCTGGTAAAAATGATTTCCTTAGTATTTGAATAAAACCATGTGACCCCCTTTTTCCCCCTTTTTTTATACCATTTTTATTCAAGTTATTCCATAGCAGGTTATTTGCATAAAACTGGCCCTTCTGATTGTGTTTTATTTGAGTATGGTGTGGGCAGGGGATAACTGTCACATATCAATAGGAGTAGCAATTCAAACATTCTCTCAAAGGGGTAGACTTTAAGGGGCCAGTTGTCCCAAAGATCTTCTTAAAACACTTGGAAATAAGCAACTACAAAAAGTAAAACCGGACAAAGAAGGAATAAATGATAGTTTGCCATGTGAAGTTTCTCTCAACTTTATCTCAATGCTCTATTTGTACTTGTCATTTCTTGAAAGTACCCGATGACAAATATTTGTTGAAAGATTGAAACAAAGCACATCATTAAATACTTTAATTAAAATATTAGTTTATGATATTCTTTATCTTTAGAGACCATATCAAGGCACTACTAATATCCAGATACCCTCCCTGCTTGTTGATCTTGACATAACGGTTCATATGGAAATTTGGCCAGCGTAAATATAGAATGTCTTGGAAAAATTCTGTCACAAATGGTAGCACAAAAAGCAAAGATGAACTCATAATGAATACTCTACTACCAAATGTAACCAAATGTGAGAAATACAGAAATAAAAAATCAGTATTCTTACATTATACATATCATGGTACTTAAAATATATTATACATTATGGATTGCCTGTAACATGGTAGTTCATCAAAACTCATTCCCATTGCATAACCTCAAAATGTTATACTCAATACTTAAAACATGTAACAAGTCTCAGCAACTTCAACAATTCTCCAGTCTCGTTAAAAATGTTCCTTACATGTTTGCCGTTTACAGTTCTCATCTCCTTTTCATATTTGTCAACAAAACAAAATTTTTACAAAATTATAACTGACCGTTTGAATTACTCTTTGATTCACATTAGCACACATCCAAAAAGGTTATTGAGCAATGGTCAAATGCTCTATGAAATGCTAATGATTTTGGTATGTGAGGTGATGTTGTAAGTTAGAGCATTATAAAAGCAATAGGTTACTAGTAGACATTTATAAGGAAACACATTACTGCATTTTGTGACACAAATCTTACATCACACACTTTGGTCAAACAAGTTTAAATTTATGATTCTTCACAGTGTTTAGGACTGCATTACTTGCAAGACAGGAAAATGAGTCGTTCTGACTACATGTAATTAATACATTCAAGTATTCAGAACACATGAATTCACAACCATCATCATGTGAAAAGAAGTCAAAGTCCATTACAATTGTCTCATCAAATTCCACATATTAATATTTTTTGATGATCAAGACTGGTTGCCCAAAGATATTTCCACACATAAGACATCTTGGATTGATGGAAATACATATTTATTTACAATATAAAATAGAGCACTGAAGAGAAAGCTGTTACGAGACACCACATACTTTTTTAATAAGACTGATTATGCAAGCCAATACAAATATGAAATAAACTGATAGTGTATCCTGCCTGCCTGGTCTAAATATGAAGCCCAAACAATGACTCCTGGAACTCTGAACACAAAACCACAAGCCATTGGACATATCTAGAATAATAAGTATGAACCAGATTGGGGCTGATGTGTAAAAAACTATGTCTGAGCACTCATTTGAAACAATATTTGATTTTTCTCACTGCTTCACTTCTTTGCCACAGAGAAGGCAAATTTAAAACAAAATAGAAAGATCAATATTGCGATCATACTCATGCCAGACGTTTCTCACTCCGGCAAAAAAGACGAACTTTATACCAGACACGATTAAATATCAGCTTATGAATGTTTTAAAATTTGAATGCATAATCGGATGGTCAAATCCCTCAAAGACATACATTTTATGCTGACCCTGAGGAGTAGATATTATTTTATATTCCATGTGAGTTTAAAACTATCTGATCTATTTACTCTCTCCACCTGAAAGCCTCGCAGCATCGATGCTTGCTAATGATGGCAGTCCAAGAGGGAGGGCAATTTTACCCTGCTCCTCCTGAAGAATCTTCTCAGCATCAGCTATAAGAAAAATGGAAAAGAAAGTTGACTTGATAAAAAGGTGGAAAATTTGGACCCAAAATATAATATATATCCAAGACGTAGAGCTATGTCCTGTTTTTGTTTCATTTTATTTCTGCAGTGAATAAACTTATTGAGTTTCAAAATTGCTTTATATACACTCACACACAATATCTGCGGTACGTAATAAATATAATTCTGAAAGGATGAACGAGAATTAATGGATCTAAAGGCCTTTTAAGTTTAGGGTAGTTCCCCAATAACAGATCATTATTATTATTTTTTCCCAAAAAGTTACACCAACCAAATTTTTGTTCAATGAAGCAGGCAATTGTTGGTCTTCAGCATTTTCTATCTCTCATCAATTATTTTGCGACTCTGTGTGAATATGTTTCTCTCGATATTAGTGAGGTTCGAAATTGTGTAACAGTTTAACTAACTGAATCTGTAACTGAGAAGTACATGAATGAATAAAGTAAACATATTAGTACTCAAAGCAGTAGAGTTATGCTTTTACCACTACCAATTCTTTTCAACATACCTGTCCACTCTCATAACAGGAGACATGAAAACGTCCCCTCTTCCATCCCCAAAGTGAAACTTAATACCCTTCTCCCTCCCCTTCTCAGTGTAAACTTAAACACTAAAGTGAGGAACCTTTGTTTAACATTTCTGTGGAGTTCATGTCTTTGTTAGATGAAATGCTACGAGGATGTGATTTTGATCTATCGCTGCGGAAACTTTCCAGCAACGTTCCAGCTATAGCCACCAGGAGATCCATCTCCTGAGAAAGTTCCACCAGCAGTTGTAAATATGTATTGTGCTGAGCTATTTGCATTGTAGGAAATACTGATTGCTGGCACAAGAGCCAGCTGCTTTAAAAACCTCTCCTTTTGTTGTTGTCTCAAACTCGCCATGGCAACAAGCACATTGAAAATGTCATACTTGCCTCTGATTCGTTCCACCTTGTTGCCATAGCACCAATCATACTGATATCCAACCACAAAACTCAATGGCAGGATAGGAACCAGGACACCGGGATTCTTTGATCTTGCGAATCTGAAGGGCAAAACAGAAACAGAAAAATGGATATTTATATGTACACTCTGACAGGTGAGATTACCCTAAAACATTTCCTTTCGCACATCACTCTGTGAGAAACACACATCTATATTTTAACATTATTTATGAGATTGCAAACTGAGAACAGCATAAACTGTATTGTACAATGCAAGTGGTAGTAAAACAATCAAAACGTCGTCAGAAATATCATGCACAGGGAGGGAGTGGGGCTATAGACAAATTCAATCTTTCAGAACACTGACACTATAGAAGTGCAGGAGGAAATGAGTTTACCATGTCAAAAAGCGTGTAGGTTGGATAAGCGTATATTTCAGCTAGTTTTATAATCCTTAAATGCTCTATCTTTTGTAAGAGGTCTCCACACCAAAGGAGATAATTCACATAAATTTCCATATCTGGCATTACTTTGCATACTAAAGATATAACAGATGGCTCAATCCATCAACTTAATTGTCTGAGATTTTTCATGGAAAATATCCTGTTCCTGGAAGTGAAAAAGTTTTTGTGTTTAATTTTGATCTGACATTAAAGAGACATCTCCTACCCTTCTTCTAATTAATCTTTGTTGAACATATTATTTTTAGTCACTGAAAAATGCAAAAGATATATTCTGAATTTTAAAAAAATTGTTTGAATTATTACAGCACCCAAATCAGTAGATCTGTGAATGTAGTAGTTTAGATCGGTCAAGCAGACTTGATTTGAACTTTGCTTTCATAGGATATATTTGGTATGTGAGTTAAGCTAGCATACATGTACAGTCACTCCCATTGGTGAATACGATGTTTTAAGGAATTATTTTAGACAAAGAAAAAAATACATGCGATAGCATACTACAGTAAAGTGGATTTGAATGGTCTATGACTTACCACATAGAGACAACTCAAGAGAAACACAACCAGGAATGTGTGACTACTGTACACATCCATGGGTGAAGCTCATTACTCAGTATAGGCTACTATAGATTGCACTAAGCATTACCTTTAAATTAGAGTTAGAATATCTTAAGGACTCCAATAGGGTATGATTTACTGTACATATACTTAATATCTATTACAGGCTTACTTAAAGGCTAATTTAAGATTACTTACAGTGTTATTCCAAGAAGTGATCCCTACACCACCCCTTCCCCTTTAGAAGTGAGGTCCAATCCTTTACATGTTACTATTAAAGTAATCATCTAAACAAATGTAGAGCCATGCCCTTTTGGCATAGCTGGCCTGCTTTAGGATTCGGACACCGGAACTGGTCAAACCCTTCCGTTTAGATTGGGAGACCCGTCAGGGCTTGGGGTAGCTTTGAAGCCCAGTGTTCTTAGACACTGTTACTTTCACTAGTTGATACAACACCTGCAAGATTTCTATTTACCTTTCAATCTACGTTTTTGTCTGCTTTTGCAGCAATAGAAGTTGTTTCTTTAATAGCTCTATGAGGTAATTATATCATTTCTCTTCTTTTTATATCTTTTAAGCAATCAAGGGTTCTTTAATTCATATTATATCGATTACTTTTTGTTACTCTCAATCAAGTTCAGAGTCACGTTTGGCCCTATTTGTACTATTAACACTATTACAGTGGTAGGCTACTGTCTGAGTAGTATAGCCTAGGCTTAACCTTTCAGCATACTTCTTACCTTTTCAATTCAATATTACTGTAAAATGCAGAGTTAAGAGTTCGTAAATAATAGTATAACTGCTTTTCCAGAACCTTTTATCAACATTTATCATAATTTTATGTCTCTATACTTAATTATATCAGTGGTTCCTAAGATCGTAATTTACGTATGCACATGAACAAATTGTATTGTAGCCTTAACAGGGGACCTTACGTCATAGTAAACTTATATTTTTGCATAGCGCCCTCATTTAGTGAAGTGCTTGTATTTAAGATGGCCGCGCCCATGAGTCGTTGGATGTAATAGTCTTTACTCATGTTCGTTATGTCAATGTGAACTTGAGGCCAAGTTGTTTTATTGACATGTTATTAATGTGTACAGAGAGGTTATTTAAACTAAATGTTGGATACTTCTCTTAAGTTTTCATAAGAGATTAATTTCTTTTACTGGGAAATATGTACACCTTTTTAATAATAACTTTGGAAAGTTAGCTAATATGCAACCATTGTTATAGAGCCATTTTTAAAGGTTACAAGTTGAGGTTAAATGGTTAAAAGGTGATTAACCGACAACAAATCGTTATTAGGTGAATAACAGGTATTTGTATTTGCTTTGCCTTAAATATTGTTACTAGTTTAATTCCTAATCGGAATTGTGAACCTAATTAATGTTCACCCTGTGCATGGTCACATGACCACACGTAGTTAAAGGAGCTGTCCCTGTATTTAATTATTAAAGGAGTACTTAAGATACCTAATTAACTTTTATAAGAGCATTCTCATTTCAGTGTAACCGTCCCTTAGTTTTACTTTCATTTATTTAAGTGTCTTACTTAATTGTTTGCCATGCTGTTCCTTATTCTTGTATTGTTAAGATTTTCACTTTTATCTTATTTGTAAATGGCTTTTACTTATGATACGTTGTTTTCCTTTCCTTTTTACGTAGAGCTCGCTAGTCGGTGTCAGAGAACACGCTAGCAGATTAAATACATACATGGACTAATTATTCTTGTCGTCATCGGCAGAGACCCGGAGCTCGCATATCACCCCACCCCCCAGGAATGTCACCACCGAGCATCCTTGCCCCCGGCTTTACAAATGGTAGTACGAGTGGGGTGCAAGAGACTGGAGTTCTGCTGATGTAAGTTATTGTCGACGTTGATGTGTGGACAAACCGGGAGTTGGCAACCTTGAGCATTGGATTACTCAGTGATGGCGGAACTAGAAGAGATGAGGAAGAAGTTAGGTGAAATAGAGGAGGAGCTGAGACGTTCAAGGCAGGTTGGCCAGGGTGAACGCTCAGGGGCTGTCTATCTTCTTCCCAAAGAAAAGAAACTGAAGTCGTTTGCTGGGTCAGAAGGGCAAGATGTTCTTCGTTTCATTGAGGATGCCAAAGCTGCCATCAAGCTGAGGAAATTGCAAGGGATTGAAGCTGTTGATTTCATAATCGCCCACCTGGAGGGATGTGCTCGGCAGGAGATACGCCATCGCCCAATGTCTTCAATTGCAGACCCGGTAAAGTTAATGGATATTCTCCAAGAAACTTTTGGAGAACGGAGGTCTTTGGGAGGACTGATGCGGGAACTCTGTAACAGAACACAAAAGGAAGACGAGACAGTGTCAGGGTATGCCTTTGCCCTGATGCGGCTCTCAGACAAACTAAAGAAGTTTGATGGTGCTCCTAACTCGGAGGAGACTGTCAAAGAACAGTTTCGAGATGGCCTGGCCGATATGGTGCTCCGACGTGAAGTAAAAAGGTTGATGAAGGAAGATCCCGCCATAACTTTTATCAGCCTGAGAGACTGGGCCTTGGACATGGCTGAGGAGACAACAACTCTCCCAAGCAAAAGAAACCAAAGAGGTGCATATAGTGTAGAAGCCAAAGACATGTCGACCATCCTTGAGACTGTCACTCAATCGCTGCAGAGTCAGACGGCAATCCTTGCAGCCATCCAAAAAGATCAGACGGTACTTGCAGAAAGAGTGAGCATGCTGGAAAAGGAGAGATCAAATGTTTACCACCCTGGGAGAGATGACCGGAGGCCACGGAAGGACAAGAGTAAGGTGGAGTGCTTCCGTTGCCATAAAATGGGGCACTATGCCAGTGAATGCCAAACATCTTTAACCGCAAATGAGAGACAGGAAAACTAGACACCCCCAGGTCCGAGAGTCTGGTGCTGGGTGGTGAGGAGAGAGAGAATGGCTCAACAGACAGTGCAGTTCTGGTGGGAAAGAGTCCAACTGCTACTGTAAGGTTGGGTGGTATTCCAGTAGTGGCAACAGTAGACACAGGATCAGAGGTAACTACCATAACTGAGGATTTCTTTAACAAGATGTTTTCTGGAATTCCTCTCAGCAAATTAGGTTGGCTAACCATCAGAGCAGCCAATGGAGGAGAGCTACCGTATATCGGCTACTTTGTTGCAGATGTCCAGGTAGACGACATTGTTATTCATTCTCGTGGTATCCTGGTAGTAAGAGTTCCTAAAGATGTACCTGTGCTACTTGGCATGAATGTCATACAGGAATTGCCACCTGAAATAATTGTAGGAAAATTGAATGTGCCATATAAGAAGACTGCTGACAGAAAGATCATCGATGGACTGGTTCGAGTGGCTGGCAAGAACAAGGTCAGAGTTCCTGCAAAGTCAGTAAGGGTGTTAAATGTTACTGTTCCTGTGTGTCCACCAGGAAAGGAGGTCATCCTTGAACCGATCAGTCAGTTACCACGTGGTCTTTCGGTGGGTGCAACACTTACCTTTGCAAATAAAGGGAAGTCCAGGATTCAGGTGGTTAACCAAACAGCAGAGGAGATCTGGTTGAATCCACGAACACCTATTGGCAAGATGCAGGATGTCACTCTAATAGATGACAGCACAGTTACGTTCAAACCTAAGCACGCCGAAGTAAATGAGGTAGTTGTAGATCAAGGATGGGAAACCAGATTATTGCAGATCCCAAATTTGGTTGGAGAAGGGCTGACAGATGCTCAACTTTTACAGGCCAGGACACTGTTAGCTAGAAATGCTGATGTATTTGCCTCATCAGAAGATGATATGGGACATACCACAACCGTAACCCACAAAATCCCGACAATCAACGACGATCCTGTCAAACAGACATACAGACGTATTCCACCATCCCAGTTCGAAGAAGTAAAAGAACATGTCCGGAAGTTGTTGGACAAGGGCATAATTAGGGAAAGTACGAGTCCCTATGCTTCACCAATTGTTCTTGTAAGAAAGTCAGATGGTAGTCTACGGCTATGCGTGGATTATCGGAAACTAAATACAAAGACCAGGAAAGATGCCTATCCTCTCCCTAGGATAGATGAATCCTTGGATGCCTTGAATAATGTGCAATGGTTTTCTACAATCGATCTGTTGTCCGGATATCATCAGGTGGCTATGGCTGAGGAAGACGCCCACAAAACGGCTTTCATAACCCCATTTGGTCTTTATGAGTACGTCAGAATGCCATTCGGACTATGTAATGCTCCAGGCACATTTCAACGACTAATGCAGGCCTGCCTTGGAAGTGAGTTCTTCCACTCATTGCTCGTTTACCTGGATGACATTCTGGTGTTTTCCAGTACTTTTGAAGAACACTTGGAACGTTTAAACCTTGTCTTTGACAAACTGAGGCAACATGGGCTGAAGATCAAACCTGGCAAATGTGAATTTTTCAGGTCAGAGGTGAAGTACCTAGGACACAGGGTTACAAGAGATGGTGTGAAACCTGAACCTGACAAAGTAGAAGCCGTGAAAACTTGGCCAACACCCTGTAATTTGAAAGAACTCAGATCGTTTCTTGGGTTTGCTTCATTTTATAGACGTTTCGTTCCTGGTTTTTCGAAGATTGCTGGTCCGTTACACACTCTGGTAGCTGAAACATCTAGAGGTATAACGCACACAAGAAGGAATTCGCCAAGACTTGCATGGACAAGTGTTCATCAAGATGCTTTAGAACAGTTGAAAGATAAGCTGTGTCAACAACCTATTCTTGCGTACGCTGATTTTACAAAACCATTCGAACTGGAGATTGATGCTAGCCATCAGGGTTTGGGAGCTATCCTTTATCAACGGCAGAACGGTATGAGAAAAGTCATCTCAAATGCTAGTCGAACACTAAGAGGTGCAGAAAGGAATATGGAACGATATTCTAGTATGAAGTTGGAGCTACTAGGATTGAAATGGGCAGTGACAGAGAAGTTCCGGGATTATCTACTTGGTAATAAGGTTACGGTGTATACCGATAATAATCCTGTGGCCCACCTGAACACTATCAAACTAGATGCCATTACACAACGTTGGGTGTCAGCATTAGCCTTGTTTGACTATAATGTCCTATACAAGCCTGGAAAAAACAACGCCGCTGCTGATGGACTTTCTCGTAGGC
>KN883840.1:110759-120956 GCA_000934455.1 Apostichopus parvimensis
ATAGACTTCCTGCTCGGTGCTCAAAATGGAAATAATTACCAAGAGGCAGATGTCGGTGCTTGGCTGGCCTCTCATACTGAAGCTCTGAATATAGCATTTGAGAAAGCAGGGGAGACACTGCATGGAAGAGCCGAAGTAAGAAAAACACACTTTGACAAGAAAACGAAAGAAATGCCGCTAGAGTTAGGTACAAGAGTGTATCTAAGGAACCACCCACCAGGACGACACAAGATTGTTGACGAATGGGGTGACAAAATATACAAGGTCTTAGCTCGCCCTGCAGATGAAGCTGTATACGTTATCCAAGCAGCTGATGGCACTGGACCAAAGAAATCTGTTCACAGACGTGAAATTCGACCATGTCCTGTACCAGTTTGGCCTGAACCCCATAGACCAAGGCGCCAAAAACCACCTACTCCAGCGAGACGTTCACAACGAGGTTGGAGTTCCAATTATGATTCTTCGAGTTCCAGTGATGACGACCAACCTATTTTACTTCAGGGTGCAGACGTCCAGGATATTTTAGAGACGGACAGTGATTCGTCTGCTGAGTCACAATCAGAGATTAGATTAAGGCGTAGTAATAGAGTGACAAAGGGTACTCACCATAATATTTTTCATGAGCCGAGGTCTACTATTCAGAGTTCAATTACTGTTGAGAGTACAACAGAACAGTTGAAGGAGCAAAATAGGTTTTTGCTAGACCAGTTAAATTTAATTTCGAGTAAACTTCAGCTTCTGAACTAGACATTGTTTTTATAGGTGTCAAATATCAATTTTTTAAGATGTTTTAATTTTCATTTTCATGCAGAGTAGTTTTGCAGATTTGTGTCACGCTATATTTTAGTAGGTGGAATACTAATATGCATTTCCTTTTTTGTTACTTAAACGTATTCATCTTGAATGCACGTGCTCGAGTTTAGTAGATAGTTACACTTTCTTATGTGTTATGCAGGTGGTGTAACAGGAAATAGTTAAGTTTGTGTTGGTGCACTACAATCGTTTGTACAGGGATTATACTACATGTATTCTTAGTGTTGAAGTTTGTTTAACTTTTTTTTTATTTTCTCTCGTTCATATTACTTCATACTGTGTATGTAGGTAAATTAATTTTCTTTTCAATTAGCATTAGTAGCTATGTTCACTTTACTTGTAATAGTCTCTGGTTTGAGGACAAACCTGTTTTAAGCAGGGGAGTATGTAGAGCCATGCCCTTTTGGCATAGCTGGCCTGCCTTAGGATTCGGACACCGGAACTGGTCAAACCCTTCCGTTTAGATTGGGAGACCCGTCAGGGCTTGGGGTAGCTTTGAAGCCCATTGTTCTTAGACACTGTTACTTTCACTAGTTGATACAACACCTGCAAGATTTCTATTTACCTTTCAATCTACGTTTTTGTCTGCTTTTGCAGCAATAGAAGTTGTTTCTTTAATAGCTCTATGAGGTAATTATATCATTTCTCTTCTTTTTATATCTTTTAAGCAATCAAGGGTTCTTTAATTCATATTATATCGATTACTTTTTGTTACTCTCAATCAAGTTCAGAGTCACGTTTGGCCCTATTTGTACTATTAACACTATTACAGTGGTAGGCTACTGTCTGAGTAGTATAGCCTAGGCTTAACCTTTCAGCATACTTCTTAGCTTTTCAATTCAATATTACTGTAAAATGCAGAGTTAAGAGTTCGTAAATAATAGTATAACTGCTTTTCCAGAACCTTTTATCAACATTTATCATAATTTTATGTCTCTATACTTAATTATATCAGTGGTTCCTAAGATCGTAATTTACGTATGCACATGAACAAATTGTATTGTAGCCTTAACAGGGGACCTTACGTCATAGTAAACTTATATTTTTGCATAGCGCCCTCATTTAGTGAAGTACTTGTATTTAAGATGGCCGCGCCCATGAGTCGTTAGATGTAATAGTCTTTACTCATGTTCGTTATGTCAATGTGAACTTGAGGCCGAGTTGTTTTATTGACATGTTATTAATGTGTACAGAGAGGTTATTTAACTAAATGTTGGATACTTCTCTTAAGTTTTCATAAGAGATTAATTTCTTTTACTGGGAAATATGTACACCTTTTTAATAATAACTTTGGAAAGTTAGCTAATATGCAACCATTGTTATAGAGCCATTTTTAAAGGTTACAAGTTGAGGTTAAATGGTTAAAAGGTGATTAACCGACAACAAATCGTTATTAGGTGAATAACAGGTATTTGTATTTGCTTTGCCTTAAATATTGTTACTAGTTTAATTCCTAATCGGAATTGTGAACCTAATTAATGTTCACCCTGTGCATGGTCACATGACCACACGTAGTTAAAGGAGCTGTCCCTGTATTTAATTATTAAAGGAGTACTTAAGATACCTAATTAACTTTTATAAGAGCATTCTCATTTCAGTGTAACCGTCCCTTAGTTTTACTTTCATTTATTTAAGTGTCTTACTTAATTGTTTGCCATGCTGTTCCTTATTCTTGTATTGTTAAGATTTTCACTTTTATCTTATTTGTAAATGGCTTTTACTTATGATACGTTGTTTTCCTTTCCTTTTTACGTAGAGCTCGCTAGTCGGTGTCAGAGAACACGCTAGCAGATTAAATACATACATGGACTAGTACTAAAACCAACGTGTACGTCAATTATTCTTGTCGTCATCGGCAGAGACCCGGAGCTCGCATATCACCCCACCCCCCAGGAATGTCACCACCGAGCATCCTTGCCCCCGGCTTTACACAAACAAGGTAAAGAATTAAGTAAATAGAGATAAGATAATTACCCTAAGACCATGGCCAGAGAGGCAATGCCATAGAAGGAGGCATACCAATTAAATAGCTCCCTGGACCCTGATAGTTGCATAGCCATTCCTTTCTCTCTCATCTGGTTTTGCATTTGGATCTGTCTCTCCAACTGTAAGATAAACCGTAAATTCCTTACAATTAAGGGAACTGGATACAGTACAAGTTTTGGAAATTAAACTTAAATTCAATTATCTATGTAATCCCTTACCAGTGAACACTTCAAGACAGTTTTCATTCTGAAAGTATTCACCATAGGATAGTAGAATATTTTACAAAATTTAATGCACTCATTTGAGTCACTGACAACATATAACAGGTCTAGTTTTGTCGATCAATTTTTGTTGTTCTTCCAGCTTCCAAAGTAAGCTGGATGAAATTCCTGCACAACTTTCAAGTCAATCCCTGTACCCTCATATCATTCATCCAAAATGTCTAAATATGATATATATTCAAAATTTTGATTTGCATATGTGATACGAACAAAGGTAACTTACCATTATCTGCTGATTTTCGGTCATGAACTCCTTATTCTTCTTAAAGCTCTCCTCCATCGCTTGAGACATTAATCCGCCCATCTTGATCTTCCATTACAGAAAAAATAAATGAATATTTAGTACATGCAGAGATTCCCTATTTTCAAGAGAACATGCAAAAATCCAAATTTCAGTACAGTCGATCCAGTTACTGAAACAGTTATTTCAATACTGATTGCTAGATTGAGCCATACCAGGTTTATTCAGTATTAGTCCTTGAATACCGTATTCTTTTCTTAATTACAGCATCTAGGACTATTAGGTTCACATCTGGAAATTTGTGCAAAGTGTGGTACTCTGTGCACTGGTAGCCTACGTTCTGAAGCAGCCATTTGTGAGGGATCCATGAATGTCCTAACACCACTCGGTCTATGCTAGGCCTAATGTAACTAGGCTACATCATACATGCACGTATCGGTTGACTTAGACAATTCAGTTACAGCTAGTCCTAAATCGGCTAGGCCTTACTATTAGTATTAGACCCTTTCTATGCAATATTCTTTTAACAGACAACAAATCGTTTGTAACAATACCTACTGAGATTTACACTAGATCAGTAAGACTTGTTAAACTTTGATAATCCTACGTTCGTTTATGCAGTCCACTAGCAATTTGCCCTTGTTCTGCTTTTGTTTTTACACACACAGCTTACAACAGTTCACACTCACAGCACAGAAATACAACACATTGAATCACAGCTGATTGTCCCAGGTACAGGCTCTAAATCGTGGGTGTTCCAGCCAATCACTGTCACGAATACCACAGCTTGTAACTGTAACTCACCCCTAAGGAAGCAATTATGCATCGTGTTTGGTCCTCAATGTTATGATATATCTAACGTATCATTTTTACACAGACACATTAATTGAGAAGTCTGATCTATTGGAATATAATTAGGTTAAAGTTTCATGAACTTTTTTACCCCATACATTGGTGTCAGGATCTTGATATTTTCGGCAACTCTAACCCCAACTGGATACCTTTTAGGTTACTTCTTTTTTTCATCCAAAAAGAGTATAGGGACTGAATTCAATTACAGCCCCAATTTAATCATGGACTTTTATCTGCATATATATTCTGTAATTTAGTGCTGTATATAGGATACCGGGAAAGATGAGTTGGATCGAAGGAAATTCATTCTAAAGAAGTTCAGAGTAATTTACCACTTTTCTGACATGTATGCTCTTGCTAGCCTTGATCAAACTTGCCCAGACTGGGTCCCAATGTATGCCAATGATAACGGCTGTGTAACACCTTCAAGAAAAAAAAATAGAATCATTCCTCGTCGTTATAACGTACATCTGTGCTTGAAAATATCGATCGAGAGCGGAATATAAAGTGTCTGAATTGCGGCTGCAGCTGCCTACATCCCCCCCCCCCCCAGTGGGGGAGCTAGGGGTATTGGTCAGAGGGGTCGAGAATGGTCTGTAAGGGCGCTTTCGACACTATCTAAGCGGAGCGCCACCACGTGTTGGCGCGGAGCGTACAGATTTTTTTTGAGTAAAGGTACTCTCTAGATCTCCGGAAATGACCCTTTCCGGGCCTTGCTAATTTGTAGATAAACGAAGAATAAATAGCCGTTAGAGCATTTTGTCAGAAAATTACAGCAAGAAAATGTGACAAATGTCAATAGGTAGATGAGAGCGCAATAAAAAAGTCAATAATCGCGAATAAGTAAAAAGTGGTAAAAAGTTGGAAAGGGCGCCAGCAGTCCATTTGAGTCCGTCGGGGGGGGGGGGGCATTCGCCCCTGACTGTATGGACGCTCCGCCACTGCTCCCCCCTCCCCCACCCCGTTGGCCTTCGAATTTACCCAACTGCATTAAACTCCAAAGTAATTGCTGTTTCTGGCACGTCTTATGTACTGAAAATTACCATGAGTGCATTTAAAATATATCAAAAGCTAGGGCAATCCATTGAGTTGCAGAGCTCATCTTATTCATGACGAAGGTGATTAATTGCTGCAGGGGTTATTTCTGAATGCATCTCCATGCATAATTTTCTTTGTTCATAGTCTGGAATCCATTTTCTTTAATGTATAGTTTAATTCAAGCTTAGTAGAAAAACGATATTACCTAACCATGACTGTTATTGCATGCAAGGCATCAAATTTAGGCCAACTTCACCTTTGACCGCCATTGTCCTTTCAACCTAACCCGCAACATCCAAAAAGGAATATTTTAGTATTTCTGTCATTTTTTTCAACGTATCGTCTGATTGAATGACTTTTTTCTACATGTTGAGAAGCAGAAAATAGCAAACACCAAGTTTGAGATTTTTCGACATTTGACCTCTGAATTTAGACCTAATAGGCCTACGTACGTCGTCAATCACGCAGACATAAGTTTACATGATCATGCACCTTCCCACCAAGATTGATCGTGATTGGACTTACTGTCTAAGAGGTGTTTGTGACACATTTTCTCACACAATGTAGGCCAATTTGACCTTGACCTCAAATGACCTTTGATCCCGACCCTAAACACCTAAATCTGTCCTATGTCCAAATTCTTCTAATCATTCTCTACCTATCGTGTGGTTTAAGGACTTAACTTCTTACATATTGACAAACAAGAAATGGCTAAGAAATCAAGTTTAAGGTTTCTTGACCTTTTGAGATCAGATCTTTGACCTATGACGTCATCAATCACGCAGGCACGAGTTTGCATGATCAGGCATCTTATACCACCAAGTTTGAACAACGTGATAGGACTAGCTTACGGTCTAGGAGGAGTTCGCCAGTTTTTCTTCCACTCCTTCACTCCCTCCAGCCCTCACTCCCCCATTCCCTCGATCACTCCCTAAATCCCTCACTCCCTCGATCCTCCCCTCACTCCCTCACTCCCTCACTCCCTCCCTCCCTCACTCCCTCACTCCCTCCACCCCTCTGTACTCACTCACTCACTCACTCCACCTCTCACTTTTTCACCCTCTCACCCACTCACTCACCCACCCACTCACTCACATTTCTGATGTGGGGTGAAGTACATATGTCTTCATCAGTACACATTACATGTAGGGAGATTAGATGATGTCACCCCCACCCATCCCCCTTTAATCCCTCAAGTTAGGCGTTATAGGTCACTTCGGTCTATAGTGGGATTAGGGGGCCATAACACCGAGAACCACTCAGCCCTCCTAATCTAATTCCGCCTCCAACCTAAAGAAGTCATCTATATCAGGGCCCGGATGTTAGCTCTTTGGGAACATCAAGGCACCATTTAAAACACCGTTACATGTACCAATTTCAACACGGTCCATTTCAACACGGTCAATATATATAATGACACCACAGTACAGTGCGGGTTTAGATCAATTGGGGTATTGTTATTGGTTTGTACGAGTTCCGTACATGACATTGTAACAGCACAAATAGCGCTATGTCATATCATAAAGTAGAATGTATGACAATTGAATACAGAGCTCAAGCTAATCCTAAAGCATTATCTTTGCGTTTACCACTGAATTTGTTTTGCCAATAGTTTGAAGGGAGACAACGAAGGAATATTCAGAAACTGTCGGTGAAGTCTGGAGTGGCCAGTGAATAACCCAACACTGAATCATGATTTGAGTAAACAATATAGCACAGGCCTATATTTAGGGTACCATCGGACGATATAGTCCGGGAAGTAAAGGTAAGTAGATTTACCACCAGGGCAAACGTACGGATACAGCATAGGCTAAGTAAGAGAACTTAGGCCTAGGCTTGCTACTTTAGTCTTACTTCCAGTAGGCCTAGCCAGGCCTATTGCAAACTAAGTAAGGTTAGTAGCAGTAGCTCAGTCAATTAACAGGCTTAAGGCTTTGAAGTTAGTATCACTGACTGAATGGAGTGAAACATCAGGGAATAATTTCGCATTCAAAAATTGTACAGCAGCTTGGTTACTTCAGTCATACTTGCAGTAGGCCTAGCCAGGCTATAGCCTAGCATAGCCTATTGCAAATTAAGTTAGGATAGTAGCAGTAGCTCAGTCAATTAACAGGCTTTGAACTTAGTAACATTGAATGAACGGAGTGAAACATCAGGGAATATTTGCTCTTATTTGCTCAGAAATGTTGTTCCTTATAAAATAATTAAGTTAGACTAGGCTACAGTAGCAGGATACCTGTAGATATGCTTCAAACCAAAATTAATGCCACCAAAACTTTGCCACAAATCATTAATTCAGTTTTTGCTGTGGTTGGTTAGAAATTTAATTTATGTTGAGATTTTCATGGTGAATTTATCTCCTTGCCATTATAAAATGAGATATGTATAGTGGTGCATCATTATTAGGCCTATTTATGAACTAAGGTGAAGGCCTATATTGTGAATGTTTGGTGGCTAAATTATTGCCACCATTAGCCAAAGTAATAAGAATATAGTCAGCAGTTACTTTTATGACGCTTATGCGTCCACAAACGTGTTAGAAATTCCCACCTATAGGGGCTTATGGATTACAACTGACATGTCGGGTGGCTTCCAATTCAAAATTTTAACTCAAATTTGGAATCTTTTTGAAATATATTCAAGTATATTATGTGTTTCTACATCAGTCATGTCAGATTATATATTTTTTACCAAATTTCATTTGCTTGTATTGCATTTATCATAATTTTTCTGAAAAGTAGACAATTAATGCACATTTGCCATTTTGTTTCTTAGCAAACAGTTGTGACCCCTATAGTGTTAGAAGTGTATAAAAGTACCGAACCATTTGTCTTCAGTCCTGAAGATTTATTACTAATGTTTGCATTGGCACTAGTGCCAATGCAAACATTGATTTTGGGCATAAAGACACCTTCTTTTATGCCAACTGAATGTTGTGTTGCTTAATTCCATACATTGGAGGGGGTGCGGAGGCTGGGAGGGCTGGGAGAAAAAGAATTTGACCAAATATCACTGTCAGTTTACATTATCTGTTCATTAACGTTTCATCAAGTTTAGTACATTATTTAAGAAACTGATGATGTGCTTGCCAAAAGTTGGGCTTTAGATATGGCCTATTCTGATTCTAAAATCTTGATTATATATATGCAATATTTATAAGCAGTTCAGGGTCTGATGCACAAGGACTATATTTTATCAATTTGTATGATCAATTTCGACAAGCTTATCTTTAAAGCAAACTGACTCAGTAGCAATATATGCAAGCTACTTCATAATTAAAAGCACAACTGTCTATTATCTGGTAAAAGAATAATTGTACCCCAATTTTGTTTATTTTAGATATCTTTAACTTTGGACTAACCAACCTATTGTGATGGAAAAGAAGAGAAGAAGAGAAGGATTTCGTACTCAGCCAACTTTGGCAAGTTTATTGGTGGCGTACATGCTAAGATATGCACTTGTAGGTGCAGTTAACAGTGGTAAGGTGGCAGACCAACACAACAGCTCTCATGTTGGGAGTAGCACTAATTCAGATCAAGGTAAGATACAACACAGCAATGCGTTTAGATAGGACTACATTTCATTTATCTTTTGACCCAACATTTATATTTACCTCTTTGCAATATGTGAAATTACATTTTTGTAAACAACATATACAGTAGCTGATGCTTTGGGTGTTTAGATTAATGCAACAATAAACAAGGACTCATGAATATGTAGATCTATCTATGTGATTGTGGAGATTTTCAAGAGAATTGTTTTAAAACATGAAAACTTGTGGCCACTTATGGTGATAGTTTAGCAGAAAGAAAGAAAGAATTGGGGAGGCACAAACAAACCCCCCTAAGTAACTCTACCAAAAAGAAGGTCTTAGTGATACAACTGTCACCAGTACGTAGTTAATTGAAGTCCTATAAACTGAAGCACACTTAAAGATATTATTACAAGTTCACCAGAGACTCAATTTGTGGCTCTGTTATAATGTAGCAAAGGTTGTATCACAGTTTTGAATGCCATGGACAACGATATGCTGAAGGTGTAGATTAGGTGTTTGAGAGTTTGTGAATGCGAAAGTATATATCAGTACAGCAAGTTTTTGTGTCGCAAATCGCTGTCTAGGCCCATCAATGAACTTTTTAAAGCACTTGACAATATACATTACTAGATGTACATTGTTTAATTGACATACTAGAGTTCTCTTTGAATCAAATACTGACAGTGAAAAATCGTACCTACAGAATGTTGTTAAACATAGACATACTTGTCATACAGTAGATTTATGTATGAGTAAGATTCAAGACACATTATTGTTTGGATCCCTTACATTCAAACTGGGGGTCGCAACACTTTTTTAATAAAAAAATTGAAGATGTAAGAATTTGTCGATATTTCTGAAAGAAAACATGGATAATTTTGGGCATAAAAATTAGCCTTCTAGATTGCAATTTAACATCAACAATTTGCTACTATGTACCCTAAACCATATATTTAAAAAATATGTTATAAGAAAGGGGAGAGGATGGCGGTTCCTCCCCTTAGCCTCCTTCCTATGCAATATTCACTACTGGAGGATCTCCAAGATGGTTGTGAACATTGGGATCTTCAAGCAAAAACGTTGGCATACCTGGGGTTTTCATAATGCTGGTTTCAAAAACAAAACTTTATATCATTTCCATCATAATAAACAATTTTTTTTTTTTTACCACCCTGTCTATAAATTGTCAAACGTGTTACTGTACATTTCGACAGATCTTCCTGTGTGTGCCGACATCAATCCTTCGCCGGCTCCCGACAAAGTCTTGATTCTGTGGGCACATTTAAACTTACCCAACTGTGGGGTACAAGCAGAGGACGAGTTGATATCTGTCAGCCCAGTAGGAGCCATCGGCGGTTACTTGATGGATAACATCGTTTCAGACAAGCAATATAACATTTCTATAAAATGCATCGGTGGAGAAGTTAAAAAATCGGGAGCTGTGCATTTCC
>KN883841.1:10756-22579 GCA_000934455.1 Apostichopus parvimensis
GTTAGGAACTGAAACGCAAATAATATGCAAGATGTCATCCGTGCGTTGGAGATTGTTTACTACAGCAAATATGAAGAACGGCAATGCCTTTAACACCAGCATCACAGACATAACGATACATATGGTTACCCTTTGTGTATTCGAATATGTATATACTGGTATTACACATAATTATGTCACGTAAGCTAATAAGGTCGTTAATTAGGTCCTTTCTTTTAGTAGTCACGAAGAACCTATAGTAAGAACTTTAAAGTTCTTTGACATTGTTTTTCTTCTTCAAAAGTCTGCCAATAGTACAAGGGGCGTCCATTTCCTTCCTCGGCCCGGCCCAAGCGATTCTCCAAGCCCAGGGACCATGCCTTGATAGACTGACAGGTGAGCTCATTAATTATTGTACATTACTTGTTACCACGGTCATGGTTGGATTTCCAACAAGTAAATATTAATAATGAAATTCACTTAAAATGTGTAATTAATCGTATTAACTGTACAGTTGAATAAACGTTTCCCAGAGAATATCCGAGAAAATTATGTTTAAATGTAATTACGAAATACTTTTGAAGTTAAGTCGGAAATTTCGTGGAAGAGCGGGATATGGGGCCCTGAGTGGGTGGGGCTGAGGGAAGGGTGAAGGGAGAAGGGGAGGGACTCGATCGGTTGCCTCGTTTACTTACCAAACTCAACTTACGTATGACATTCCAACTAGTTTCCGCCCTCACTCTTCCGTACATCCTCCCCACCCCCCACCCCTCCCCTCCTTTTCTTCAACCTTCCACACTTCCCGGCCCATTACCTATCCCGTCAACTGTTCAGTATCATACATTCTCTGAACGCGTAGGCTGTGTTATACAGGTATATCTGACCATGAAATGCATCCACGCTCGGATGAGCAATTGTTGCTATACCTTCGAGTATAATTTTAGCGTTTAGGAATTTAGCCTTGTACTTTTCATCTGACTGTTGTACTTCAAGTGCAGCTACCTGCTAGGCTATTCTAGCTTGTCAGCGGGGGTGATCTTACAAATATCACAGCTTTAGGCGCCAACAGTATACAACAATGCCAATCTAAATTGGATTTTGCGTTGTGTTTTCAAATAACAATGCAGATTTCGTACACCTCAGTATGGGGTCTTTTGGGTTGGTCTTCACACCCCGTTAATAGGTTTACCAAATCATTGTTCAAAGTTTTCAAGATTTCTAAAAGTTAATATTTGACTAAAAAATGACCCCATGAAAATGTGGCCAGGTGCCAAATGTTAATACGTTACATGTGTTACAAACGCTGAAGATGTCGGTTCCCACATTGTATTAGCGTTTCGTCGATTTAAATAATCTGCGATTCACTTGGTTTAACTTTTAATTAATAACCGTCGCAGTCATACAACAGTGACCGCAATTGTTATTACTATTTTGGAGGGTTGGGGGGAGGTTCTTACGTTTGTAAATATTTGATAAATGTTGGCTAACACCTATAAGTGAATCAAAGTTCAGAAGACCTTGGATAAGGTTTATACAGGGGTAGTCTTTTATTAATTTTAATAGGTTAAAACAGTGTTTGTTTATGAAATTCTGATGATTTTTTTCTGAAATGTTTGATATACTAAGATACCATTACATTATATGTTGCCGTCTAATCTACTTTCATGTAAAGGTTAGATTCCTCGGAAAGTATTTTTTTCTTATTATTATTATGATTGAGATTAACCATGCTGAAGTTTGGCGTTATAATGTAACTTAATCTTCTACCGAAGTTTCGACGAACCTTTTAACTATATATACGCTCAGTTGTATCTGGGTCTAACCTGACGAGAAGGGGTTGTGTCAGACGTGTCTGGGCCGGGGTCAATATAAAAGGCTCGGGTCAATATAAGGGGCCCGGGTCAATATAAGGGGCCCGGGCCAATACAAGTGGCCCGAGGTCAATATAAGTGGCCCGAGGTCAATATAAGGGGCCCAGGGTCAATATAAGGGGCCCCGGTGAATATAAGGGGCCCGGGGTTGCTATAAGGGCCCGGGTCAATATAAGGGCCCGGGTCATATAAGGGGCCCGGGGTCAATTTAAAGGACCCGGGGTAATATGGCATAAAGAATATGTCTTTTCGCTTTGATGAACGTTATATGAATTTACGAAGACTTCAAAATGGGACCCGAGCCATTGTATTCAAGTGTTTTGTCGAATTATTAATTACTTTTTGTTTTCATAGTCAATTCAACAGCGGAAGAGGTGGAACTGAGAGGAGAGTTTTGGAGATCCAGAATGCAACTATTACAAGGAGCGATACTAGTGGCATGCTTAGTTGAGGTGAGTGACGTAACAAGGGAAAACGCCCTCTTTATGTCTCATTTGATCGAAGTCAACTTAATCTAATGCTGTAGTATATTGACAAGAACATTACTCCAATGTCCATAGAGTTTTAGAGATGTGATTCCTTCTTCTTTGGCCACACTGGCACCTTCATGTTACAAATACGTAAAAAAGCTTATGTCTGTAATCTTTGACAACTGTTTCAACTTTAGCACATGTGATTAAAAAATAAAAAAATAAAAAAATGAAATAATAATTGTTACTTCGGTACAATTAAGGTACATTTCTTTGCCTTTTCAGTCATCTTTTGTCAACTGTTTTTTCGTTTATTTGGTCTTCTTTTCTAAATTTTTAAAATGGTTTACCAATATTGTTCATTTATATGAAAATCTTGTCCCTGATTCCATTTCTCAATGGCAGCTGGAGGAGTAAGTAAAGACCCTGTTGAAGTCTTATATAAGTGTATTGAGAAAGGTTGGGAATGCAAGGATTGAAATGGAATCGTGATTGGCATTAAGTTCAAGTACAAAACAATTTCCATGGATCATTAACATCATTTGTCTACCCCTTTCCATGGGCGCAGATCCTGGTGGGGACAGCGGGACGCGT
The DNA here is from genome assembly GCA_000934455.1 of Apostichopus parvimensis. Taxonomy (NCBI): domain Eukaryota; kingdom Metazoa; phylum Echinodermata; class Holothuroidea; order Aspidochirotida; family Stichopodidae; genus Apostichopus; species Apostichopus parvimensis. The sequence continues at coordinate 13,671 of KN883841.1, forward strand.
CCCCACCAACTTTTTTCAGTGGTGGGGACATGATATTCTGGGTCCCCACCAATTTGTCTTGACCAAACGCTGCATTTCAAATTCCCCTGTATTGAACTTTGGCGCAGTTTGATCTAGCATCGTGCAAATGACATGCAGCAGTTCTCATTTTATTATATTTATCCACAGTTGTTAAATATTGGACGGAAATTGCATTTGCGGCATTCTATAATTGTTTGCTGGGAGAGGACCCCAGACCCATCGTATACAAAAGTCTACTTGGATTATTTGTCCCCTGATTTTTTTTGGCTGCAGACGCCCATGTATTTCAATAAACTAAATTTTCTAAGCAAACTAAATTTTCTAAACAAACTAAATTTTCTAAACTAAATTTAAGGAGGTTTGGGAGCATCATTGGGTCTCGGAAGTGTTATTTCCGGCGATCTGGGAGGTATATTTGCCAACAAATTTCTTCGCTACGCGCGAACCCATGGTCGCGCTCCGCTTAAATAGTATCAGAGAACAGACACGCGTCCCCACCATTATCTGCGCCCATGGCCCTTTCACCCAAGTACATTTAAGACTACGAATAACACTTTGAATGTGTGTAGCCCTCAAACCCCCTTCATTGTATGGTCCGATCAACGTGCTACGTTTAACCTTGTCAGGTCTTCTCGCCCAGATAAAATAAAAAATGATCGTGTCAAGACTTTTAGGAAATCTATACAAGGGGTGTCAGGAATTACATGGAAAAAGCACCAATTGAGAAAGGCCTAACGTCTTAACAATGGTGATCCTGCCGATTGGAATAAGGGTGTCTTCGTGACCAAAGATTTAATCAAAGAAAACCGACTTGAAAAGGCGTGAATAGGCAGCTTGATCTCGAACAAACAGTTTGAAAGAAGACTACTTCGCAGAATTGTCAGTGTCATAAACTTGAGTAAATATGGTCTGTTTACTACGGAAGCTTAAAAGTGCCATCAACATAAGAAAACTTTTCCTCAATAAGTAAACTTTTTTTCAGTAAATTGTTGAATTGTTGAAATTGATCAGATGGAATGAAGTGAAGAATTTAACATTTTGCAGAAAAATGTTGAATTGACGAGATACGATAAGTTGTCAATTAAACATTTTGCAGAAAATTGTTCAATTGCTCAGTTAAAGCAACTGAGCAATCCAACATTTGTATGATTTTTGATAAGATATTATCTTATTATCTAACAATTTACTGAAAACTGTCAACTTATGGGGCGAAGTTTTTCTTATGTTTATGGCACTTTTAAGCTTCCGTAGTTTACATATACGCCTATTTAAAATTAAATATAGCTTCAATAGACTGTACGTTTAGGTTCAAATGAATGATATCTCAAGATGAAAAACTTTGACAAATCTCATACTTTGTATGTAGATGACTATATTAATTACAAGAACCCTATTGCTTTTTACGGAGTTCAAAGGGCATTGGAGGTCACCAGAGGTCAAATTGTGAAAAGCTTGTAAACACAATATCTCCACATGGGAAACGGTAACGAATCTCATACTTTCCAACGCAGATGCCCCATATTAATTACAAGAACCTTATTGCTTTGGAGGGGGTCACAGGTCCTTCGAGGTCATCAAAGGTCAAATTGAGAAAACCTTTTAAAACAATACCTCAAGTTAGGATGCATGTTTATTTTTCATACTTGACATATAAATGCGTTATAGTGAGTAGAAGTTTTAGAAGTAGAAGTATTGGTTTTGGTGCTGATATTCAACTATTGTGGTTTGACCCGAACATTTATGGAAAGGACATTATAGTTACAGTCCGAGCATAAGTACTGCACATAATAGCTTTAACATAACTAATAACATGAACAGTTCAAGCGCATACCAGTACTGTCGGTCAGCTCTCTCCATAAAGGTTATGTTCACTGAATTAGTTTTCTTGAAATGTCTGCCATATTTTGTTGTATATACTTTGACCTGGCTCTTACTCTTATTGGTTCGTTGTTTCAGGCGCGTAGCCAGGAATTTGCCAAGGGGGGGGGGGGGCGAAAATGTAGAAAAATTTTCAGAGCCGTAGATACGGCATTGCATACTATCTAAGCGTAGCGCCACCATGAGTTGGCGCGAAGCGTACAAGAAAATTTTGGCTAAAAATACCTCCCAGATCGCTGGAAATGGCACTTCCCAGGCCTTGTAAGTTGCATCTTAGCATTTTCTCTTTTGAAATTACTAGCGATATCATAAAAACATTAAAAAAAAATTTTAAAAATATGCTCAAGGGGGGGGGGGGCGGCTGCCCCCTTCGCCCCCTTGGCTACGCGCCTGCGTTGTTTGGACAGATCCTATTGTATCTGTCCAGACAACCTCATTATCAAAGATACCACTCACGATCATCTCCTTGAATATTTTCTCCAAACACATTCCAATATATCACAGGGTTTGTTTTGAAGTGAAAGTTGAATACTGATGACAGAGTGGCCTGACTCTTTGATTATTCGTTTATCATTTACAGCCAAGTGCGTATTTTTAAAACCTATCCAGAGTAGCCATGTTAAAGAAGTTCGCCTAAACGTTTCATAACTAAGGTCACTGCAAAATTCAAACATTGTACCTTGGATGTTGGGAAATAACCAGGTGAATGGAAAGTTTCACTTCAAAGGTCACCCATGTCATTTATATATCGTTTCAAACTGCTTCTCTTTCTACATGAATGCAGATTGATCACAGTCAGTGTTCATTAATGACTAATTGTAACATTTTAATGATGAAAAGTTCACTCAAAAATATAGCCTGTATTATTTTGATTCAATGTTTAATGACATACATTTCATGTAAATTATACCTTTTCAACTAATTGTTGTAAAGCCCACATCTGTCAATCACTATCGTTGAAAGAGTCAATATGTATTTAATGAAGGATAAACTGTTTACTTGCAGTTTTCAGATTTACCAACTGATAGCTCAGATCATACCCACTCACTTTATAATGATATACACATACATCACATATTGTTGAGTCATATACCTTTTACAAATATTGCATGCTATTGAGCTAAGAAATAAGAGGTTGTATTTCATTGTGCAGTTGGTTTCTATGTTTCGTCTTGTGTGTTAAAGGGTGCAATATTCAATTGCCATGTGAGGCAACCAGCAGAGGTCAAACTGTGAAACTTTTAAAGAACATATCTCAAGAAGGTAAATTATTATGAATCAAATACTTGAGCATGTGGATGCACCATATAATAATTCAAAAAACCCTCATTGTTTTTGATGAAGTCAAAGGTCATTTGAGGTCACCAGAAGTCATATTATGAAAACCTTCTAAACACGTTATCGCAAGAAACTTCAATGGTTCGCATAATTGTGGAGGTAGAAGGTCATTTGAGGTCATATATGAGTTCAAACGGAAAACATTGTAACTCACTATATCAAGCAGGGAAAAATGCCTAACTGAAGATATGCATGAACATTACCAAGACCGTACCAAATTTTATTATCTAGACTAAATCTTTGTTCGAAATTCTTTGGCTTTGTAATTAACAACCTTTAAGTAATTGGAGTACAGTAAAGTCTTTGATTCGTTTATTATTGCGTAATATGCTGCTACGCAAATGTCTCTGAAAGTATACGCAAGCGTGTTATGGTAGCTCTGGTTTTTATAGCTAAGTTGTGTACACATAAATGTTCCATTGTCATGATATTAACGCTAGTAATAGCTACCGGAACCTTCATTGTAGATGCTATGAAGATGCCCAACTGGCCCGCACTCCACCCCCCCCCCCCATCCCTCTCTCTTGCAAGTCTAACAATGTCATACAGAATATAATGATAATATTTATATACTTGTGTTATGTTTCCCCGTACTGTTATGCTTTGAACTTACATCTGTTGCGTGCGGAAGCTTAATAGTGCCATCAAGATAAGAAAAATTTGCCCCAATAAGTCAACATTTTTCAGTAAATTGTTTAGATAACAAGATAATATCCTATCAAAAATCAGAAAAATGTTGGATTGCTCAGTTGCTTTAACTAATCAATTGAACATTTTTCTGCAAAATGTTTAATTGACAACTGATCATATCTCGTCAATTCAACATTTTTCTGCAAAATGTTCAATTGTTCACTTCATTCCAACTGAGTAATTGAACAATTTTCTGCAAAATGCTCAATTGACCATTTATAATACGTCGTCAAGTCAACAATTTTCTGCAAAATGTTCAATTGACAACTTATCATATCTCGTCAGTTCAACATTTTTCTGCAAAATATTAATTTGTTCACTTCATTCCAACTGAGCAATTGAGCAATTTTCTGCAAAATGTTTAATTGACAACTAATCGTATCTCATCAATTCAACATTTTTCTGTAAAATGTTAAATTGTTCACTTCATTCCATCTGAGTAATTGAACAATTTTCTGCAAAATCTTTAATTGACAACTTATCATATCTCGTCAATTAAACAGTTTTCTGAAAAATGTTCAATTGTCCACTTCATTCCAATTGAGCAATTTTATGCAAAATGTTTAATTGACAACTTATCGTATCTCGTCAATTCAACATTTTTCTGCAACACTACATGGGTTACTGCACACTAAAATACAACAAACAAACATACAAACAACAGAAACATTCAATAGTGCAAGCCAATTGTAATGAACGCAGGGTTAGGAACAAACATATATTCTTTGTCGGCATTGCTCAATCCCATACATTTATGTTTTGTTGGTGAAGTGTTAATCTATTTTTCTGTCATATTCTGTTTTATCTATTTACAATAAAGTTACGATTGTCTATATTTTTCTATATAGATCATCGTAGGGTTCACTGGTTTAATAGGATTCCTTCTTCGGTTCATCGGTCCCCTTACCATCGCACCGACACTTTGCCTGATTGGTTTATCTCTCTTTGGAACAGCTGGGCGCTTTGCTGGTGGAAACTGGATTCTGGCATGGTGGTCAGTTTTTGGGGCATACATATTTTTTTACAAAAATATAGGCTACTTAAAAGCTAGTTTTTACCATTACCGTATAATTTGCCGCAGTTTTGAACAAACATAAGGACTTTTTGTAAGGAGTTTTTTTCAATTGATTAGTTTCAAAGAACTAACATTTTTTAACAGTCAATATAGACATACACCAATAATCCTATACACCCTTCCCTTTATCTTTGGACAATGTGATCATATAGTTATGATAAACAACAAAAGCCCAATGGATTACAGTATGCACAAAATATATTTTGATATGTTGGTCAAGGTCCAGGTTATCTAAAAATAACAATTTTAATTTGTTGAGAAATGACCATTTAAACATCTCGGGCTCATTGATGTAAGTGACTGGGCTGTTAAGTCTAACATACAAATGACTAAAGGGGTCAGTTCCTTAGATTCAATACACAAATCAGCAGGAAAACAAAAGACTTTTATATTGGTCCAAATAATATGTTTACAATTCATCAAAATTTGTCAATGACAAAGTGTTGGAAGACATAAAAGGATTCTCTGTTGTTCAGGCTATGAAATTAAAAGGCCATGTATTGGTTGAGTTAAATGGTATATGTTGTAACCATGTGAACAGGAATCTTAGCCGACGTAAACCAAGTCAATTTGCAAATGCAGCGATTAATATTTATATACTCATTGCTGTTATTTCACGTTTGCAGTGTTGTAGTCCTAATGACGCTCTTCTCGCAGTATTTGACTCCTTTTTCGATCCCCGTGCCGGGAATCTCAACCGAAAAGAGATTTCGTGTGGTTTGGTTTCCCGTTTTCAAGCTCTTACCGGTGAGTCTAACAACAATTCTAACGGAATAAATAAAAAACGAACCTCACACTTGCCATTTAATTAGTAAGGCTTGATAAGGCGTGTGTGGGAGGGTGGTTGGGGGGGGGGGTCACCTCCAAACCTGATTGTCCGCGGCCCTTTCCAACAAACGCTGATACTGATAGGTCAACAGTGATGACTGAAAACTTGATACCATATGTGTCAAATTATTTGCATGGACCCTGTAATCTGTAATCAAGTATTAACGAATAAAGAGAAGGGTTAATTTCAATAACTGAACATGAGGGGGGCACGAGGAATCATTAAAAAAAACATCCAACATGTTAGGGGTTGCACATGTAACCATAGATCCAATAGTCTGTTAATGATTGAAGGTAGTGACTCCACAGTGTACTTCACGGCGCACATTTTATGGTTTGTCTCTTTGTTTTAATGGATCAATTTTCTTCGATTTCTATCATTTTATATTTTGTTCAACTCATTGTTTATTTCTGCTGCCTGTAGAGTCTACTCAAGTCATTCGCGTCACCTCATTGCCACAAACAACGCTGAAATAAGTTGGTTATATCCAAACATTTGTCTCAATAATAGCATATTTTAAATTTCGACCTTTATGCGACATAATAGTCATACCATCTGTCAGTTTATAGGCCTATATACAATTCTCGATTTCTTACCAAAATGACGGTTCTTTATTCTCTTTTGTCCTGTAGGTCATTTTAGCCATTATAGCAGCTTGGGTATTAGCCGCCATTTTGACTGCGACTGACAGAATTCCAGAAGGAACGACGGGACGTACAGACTTTAGAGCTACTGTTCTGAGAGACTCACCTTGGTTTTACATCCCTTATCCATGTAAGTTTCTTTTTCTTCTTAATCCGCACCCCTCTCATCTTCCCCTCTCCCACCCATCCTCCACCCACCCCACTAAATCTCACATCGAGAATGCATATTAATATCTGTCATGGAAATACATTTATCACTAAGGAACCTAATATTATTATTCATCATCTGTCACTTATAGGTTATACGTTAATATATATAGCGCAAAAAATCTAAGTTTCCATGCATTATATGATATTTTGGCCAACTTTGACGAATCTTTGGCGAAATTTGGCCAACTTGAAAATATACAAAGGAGGTTGTTTATCAGCAAGAAAGAATATAAGGTACGATATTACTCCCAATTAATACTGTCGTGGTATAATAGTATCTTATATACTTGTTGAATTGGAACATAATTAATGAGATTTTATTCAATACAAATCTTTAAAGCTGCCATTTTGTCATTTCTACAATCTGCTATGACCATGTGTGACTGATTGAGCAAAGCTAATTAATCAAATAAATACATGAAATTTGTGAGATAGAACTTTCTTTTTGATCGATTGATATCTCTCTAGTAATGAGGAATCGAATGATTGTAACCAAAACCGATATCTTATATTAGATTGGGGTCAATCCAATCAATGGCGTGCATAATGGGGTGTGGGGTCCCACCTTCCAGCTTCTGCCGGGGAGGAAATGCTTCAATCGGGGGATTTTTCACATTCAGCCGGGAAGATTTAGATCACTTCTAACCCCCCCCCCCCCAAAAAAAGTATTTATTTGCACATTTTTTGGTATTTTTAACTCACTATAGACCTACCCAGCCCCCCCCCCTCCCACATGGGAGTCAGCTTCACGACCCCAGGCCACACCCCTCCAAAATCCGTCATTCGCCTCCGGCCCTTCATTATAGTTTCAGACCCTACCTTAATCAGTTTTTTTTTAAATCCCCCCCCCCCCCGCAACACTTTTGAAATCCTGCACACGCCATTGGATACAATTTACTTGTTCACATCATACGGTTTGATCCGACTGAAAGAAAGTTACAACCAACGTTGCGGATGAGCCTTGTCGGTACTGTTAGGGTCATGTCGGTATGTCAAAGGTATAACAATACATCGACTCGGACATAACGACTTAACTTTTTAAAGGATGACTTTAGGCATAGTTTTAGTCTTGATATGTCATTGTTCAAGAAAAAGCGAAAACTCTGAGAGCTGGTAACGTTTCTGTAACTGTTCCGGTTTTCAAGATATTCATCTTCAAAATATGCTCTGGAATGCTCATTTAAGTCTAACTCGATGATGACTTTCGCTCCCAATATTGATCAACTCCTCCAAAACAGGTTCCTTTAACTTCATGTTATAACAACAGAGCAATATTGGATGACAGTTAACACCAATTGTCCTAGACCCAAGTTTTAATGCATTGTAAACAATATCCTTTGAGGACATCGAAATCTCAACCTGGACATGTAGCAGCGATTTCTAACGGTTCTGCAACATATTAAAGTGAACACTGTGCCAAAAGTCATCCTTAAATGCAATATAGAAGCACTAATAGAGAGTGTTGTATAAGTTAGAGGGCGTTGTACATAAAGAGGGCGGTATTCATATTTTCTAAATAATCTTTTCATAGTTCAATGGGGTGTTCCGTTCGTCACTCTTGCTGGAGTCTTCGGAATGATCGCCGGTGTTCTTGCTTCAATGGTAGAATCGATTGGAGACTACTTCGCATGCGCGAGGGTATCTGGTGCCCCGCCCCCGCCAAATCACGCCGTCAACCGAGGTATCGGTGTCGAGGGGCTTGGCTGTATTTTAGCTGGATTTTGGGGTACAGGTCTAGGGACGACATCTTACAGTCAAAATATTGGTGTCATCAACATTACAAAAGTAAGTCTTCTTTTTTTTCATACGGCCAAATCTATACAAATGATTTATTGAATTTTCCCCATCACTCCTTTATAATATCAACAATAATTTTCATACATTTCTGTAATATTTGTATTCTTCTTGATTTACCTACATAGCAGTCATATTTTTTTGTCATATATCAATTTGACAGTGAATGATGTAATCATTTTGCAGTGTAGAGTATATTATCCATTCTCTCTTTTTTACTTTAATATTTATTAGTTTACTATTTTAATATAATTTTTCCGGCCTTGTTTTGTTGTTGCTGTTGAAAGGTTGGAAGTAGACGAGTTGTCCAAGCCAGTGCTTTGTTTATGATTATTTTGGGATCTTTCGGGAAATTCGGGGCTTTCTTTGCAACAATACCAATTCCTATTATTGGAGGAATGTTTTTCATTTTATTTGGTGAGTATCTGCC
>KN883841.1:84063-98400 GCA_000934455.1 Apostichopus parvimensis
ACTGCAGCCAGGGGAGGTGTGGCGTGGGATTAAAACCCCTCCACCGCCCGAATCAAGAGAAAAGGGCAAAACGGGACAATTAGAGATGACGAACAGAGCTAAGTCCAAAACACCCCTTTACACCAGCGGTCCACAAAGTGTTAAGCCCACGACTCAACTGCTTCCCTGATGAAAAAACCCCACAACCCTTCCATACGTGTACCCCTCAAAATCGATGCTCATGCAGAAAGCATGAAAGCTACGTTGGACTAGAATTCAGCAAGCTTCAAAAAGTAAATCAATTTTTCCGACGTCGACGTTTTCACGACCCTCACAATTTGGTCGTTTCTTGGTCGTTTTAACCATCCATGACAAAGATAACGGCAATGACAATGACGATGGCATTGCCTATATAACGATGACAATGATATGGAGATGACGATGGAGGTGAAGATTTCTATGACGGGGACTATTTCGATGACGATGATGACGATGATATCGACGAAGACGATGGTGATGACGGTGAATACTGCGATGACGATGAAACGATGACAATGACGATTACAATGACAACGTCAATGCCGATGACGAAAACGAATACGACAAAGATGGCTATGACGACTAGTCAAATAATCAGTCATTTTAACTTTTGTTTTCTGAAGGTGTTTATATACGAAAGACGAAAAAATTTCCTCAAACCAATTGGGTCTCTTATTGGTGAAGAGCTCGGCAGCTATTTTGGATACAGTCTAGCCGTTGCAGACTTCAATGACGATGGGTAAATACATAATATGAAACTAAATTAGGATTTCAAAATAAGTATAATGTACTATACACCACTAAAAAAGGAAATGAACATTTACATATGCTGGTTAAAGTTAAGGAGTTCGAGGCGATCCAAGCTGGTGGAATGGGACGCATTGTTCAGAGAAATGACTGCAGTAGATTAAACATTGTACATTCGGTGTGGAGGGTGTTTTTTTTGGGGGGGGGGGTTTGAGAGGGGGATTTATTTGCATGAAATCGTTTAAGAAAAATTAATACGCTTTTCTGAAACGTATTGACGTTACAACTGTTCATCCACCCACTTTATTATGTAAAATTATTATATTATTCAGGTGCGTATCCAGGGGGGGGGGCGTTGGGGGCGCGCGCCCCCCGGGTAAGGAAAAGAGGAGAGAAAAAAAGAGAAGAAAAAAGGGGAAAAGTGGGGAAAAAAAGAAAAGGAGGAGAGGAAGGAAAGGAAAAGAAAAAGAAGAAAGAGAGAAAAAGGAGAAAAGGAGGGAGTATAGAAGATAAAGGCCAAGACACCGGGAAGAGAAAGAGGAACAGTCATAATTACAGCGCTGATCCCTATGATATACACAGGGTAGCCAGTGACAGATCGAGGATTACGGAGGGGACGTGCGCTCACCCTACCCCTTACACCGACAACTCCATTTTTGACGTTTCCATTTTTCTTCTCACACTAATGTATCTATATATATACTATATATGGTCTATCAAAACGCGTGAGTGTATGGACGCCTTAAACAATTGTACAATTGTGCTATGGAACCAACTGTGGCTGGTCTTGAACTCGACCGAGTCGTCGGGAACATGACGCATTTCGGGAAGGGGGCGACCGCCCCCCCCCCCGAGCAAATTTTCTTTATGATATCGCTAGTAATTTTAAAATAGACAATGCTTAGGTGCAACTTACAAGGCCTGGGAAGTGTCATTTCCAGCAATCTGGGAGGCATTGTCGGCCAAAATTTTCTTGTACGCTTCGCGCCAACACATGGTGGCGCTACGCTTAGATAGTTTGCTACACTAAATAGCGCTACACGCCTGCACGAATTTGTAAAGCAAAGAGCAGATATCACATCATATCAGTGAACATGAAAATGCATGTTCCAGGATGAACAGCCTTAAAACTGTCTATGTGTGTAGACAAAGGCGTAGGAGCTCAATTGGATTTGGGGGCTGTAACGACTTGCCCGAAAAATGATTTTTCGCGCGCTTCGCGCGCGTTCAACATGTTAATTCAATATCATATAAGCAAGCATTGGTCATTATAACGCATGGCATCGTGTACCGTACGGTCCGTGAAAGTTGCGGTGTATACCGCCGGATGCTAATGTAAACAACGAAATGTCTTATGTAGATGGAGAAAAAGCATACAGGTCCAATTATGTCAAAACTCTCTTTTACAGTAGTCATGACGAATTAGTCGACCAAGCTTACAACTTTATTTTAATTACCAAGGAGATAATTTTTAAACAATCATTCCTTCATCCTTAAGCTACATCATTGCTATTTATTTTTCTTCTTTCAGTAGGTGCCCGAAAAATTCTCAGCATATTGCCCGAATTTTCAGGGGAAAAAAATTGGTTGGGGGGGGGGGGGGCGGCAGCCCCTGCCTCCTACACCTATGTGTGAATAGGTTTAGAAATATCTGATATCGGAAATATCTGGTATTTTCATTTCCTTCAACCAAGTTTTATAATAGCCGTTATAAGAGGTTTTAATATTTCTACACCAATAAATGTGTCTGAATTTTCGAAAATTTCCTGACCAACATTCTTCATCATACTTCCCTCTACTCGTGCAATTTGACCTGTCTGTTAGGGGTTGAAGGAGGTTTTTCAATATTGGTTGTCCGTAGATTTAATTTTGTGCAACATTATGGGTATGTTTTGAAGTGATTTTATTCACGAGAAATGTGAATTTTCAAATTCTGAACAAATAATGGCCTTGAAATGTGTGGCTTTCGGATATTGTGGGCCGTGACGTATAGAATCACCTACAAAAGCAATGATCCACAGGACATGCAATGAGGTCGAACATGATGTGTGACTGGTGACAATCTTCAAAAGGTTATGGATGGAAAAAAAACTATTGGGAAATACTTGGTTCTCAGGCAAAAGTGTACAACTGCTTGGTCATTTTCAAGCCCGAGAAGTGCCATTTCCGGTGATCTGGGGGGTATCAAAACCAGAAATTTTCTTGTACGCTCCGCGCCAACCGATGGTGGCGCTCCGCTTAGATAGTAATTCGCGCCCCCCGGGTTAGAAAATCCTGGATACGCGCCTGTTATTATAAATTTTGTTCATTGTAAATTTAGTAGGCATGATAAGGTAACATTCAACCGAAGTTCATTTTGCCTCCCCCAACAGATTCGATGACATTGTTGTTGGGGCGCCCTCATTTTGGAACAAGGCACAAAATAAAATCAACGTGGGGCAAATAAATGTTTTCTACCAGAATGCAGCGGTAATTAGCTATTTATATCTCTCTTTAAAACAATGCTGGATTTCAAGAATTAAGTCATTGTTTCCGAAAGGACCAGTTCTAGATTTAGTCAGAGTAACCAAATGACCGAGTACCCGAAGTTTTACATTGTGCAATAATGTATCGACTTGTTTGTCGTTCCACTGTTAATCGTTGTGTAACTTAGTGAACGCCAGTAGATCATATTTAACGAGACGTTTAACTTCTATCAAATGCGTCGAAAAACTTTGTCACTTTTTGCACTATTCAGTTTTTCCTATATAAGAAGGAAATAATATGAAAATAATATACTCTCCTTAGATCCCCTTTCCATTTTTCCTGTGCCCCCGAATTGACCCAGTGTTTAGACGCTGTAGCCCCGCCTGACCACTCGATCTCGCCTCTCAATCTCCACCCCCCCCCCCAGCACCGTCATGCTTGGCTACTGTCACTGTCGTACGACATGAAATACATGCAGGAATTTTAGAATGTGGGTATGATATAAGCTGACTGAATGTAATGGTTTTTAGTTACTAGATGGAGAAATACGGTTGTAAAGCAAACAGGGAAGCTATATCGTACGTAATTATCAAAACTATTCAGTTTTGGATTCATGACGATATCTGTGCAATCTCTTTTCAGAGAAAACTGCCATCAGACACTAAAACCGTGATAAACGGTAAGGTTACGAACGGTCGATTCGGTTTATCGGTTACCGCTTTAGGAGATATCAACGACGATGGAGTAAACGGCAAGTTGACGGTTAATTTCTGTTTGAAATTAGTCCTTAATATTTACCTGCAATAGTTAACATTCTGTAGCGATTGCTATCGTAAATTAAGTTCATATTTCCCTTTCACCTCTTCATCAAAACAAATTCAGAAGTAGCCTATTATAATTAGCGAATAATTATCATTTTTTTATATTTCAATTCACCTCAAATGAGGCCAATGTCGATCTTATCCTAACCTGGAGAGGTTCGATCAAACTGTCGAAGAAATTAATCATCTGACATAGTTTTATGCTTTCGACAGATGTAGCGGTGGGGGCCCCCTACGATGGCAATGGTGCGGTCTTTATTTACCACGGTAGGAGGGGTGACAAACTGAACACACTTGCAACACAGGTAAGATTAAAGCAGTATTCTTCAGCTCGTTTCTTCTTTGTAGTTTCCTATATTGTCTTTCCCTAATCTCCTGCCATCCTCGATTAAAACAAATCATTTTTCAATAACGAAAATCTTACTTCATAGAACTGAATTTGCATATTGACGTCACGATCTCTTCTTAGCCTATATGTCTTAATACAACACCAAAATAGCTGTCATGGGAACATATTTTGTCATCAATTTTATATTTCTCTCGAGAAATATTAAACGTACTATAACATTGTTTAAGATGCTCAAATCAGTCACTTCTTCTAAACTAACTGAACGCAATCCTTATGAATATCCATTCCTCCAAATCAATACCGTATAATCATGTACCTTTAAATTATACTTTGATTAAGAATACTTTTTTTTACAGGTTCTCCGTCCAAAAGACTTTGGTATATCTTTCAACAGTTTTGGATATTTCATAAGAGGGGGCAGGGATGCTGATAACAACACATACCCAGGTAAAGTTGTACGAGTACAACGTGTAGTCCACGTGAGGGATATATATGGCAAGAATAAATCTCTCTTTTGGCGAGTTGCAATGGTAGAGGGAGGGGGACAAGGAGCGGGAAAGGGTCTATATATCAATATTATAGCATACTCATAAAATTATCATGAATGAAATACTAAAATATTTCTTATTTATCTTAATTTCTTTTTCATTCCAAGATTATATACTTTTAATTATTTCCCAATCGTTTTTCAATTATGTCTGCCAATGATTGTAGAAGCTAATCGCATCATCTGTCTACTTCATATCTTTTGCTCTCAAATATAACATTCGATGTGTGATAATTGCATCATTATAACGTTGTCATGAATTCCTTTCAAGGACTCTCTTTTTGTGAGACAGACTATTCAATGTATCAATAGTTGCTTTTCCTCGGTTCGCTGTACTAAATTGCCTTAAAATATAACTTTCAAGAAAATCTTTGGATTGCAACTTGAAGGCTTTTCGGTCTCTATATTACTATGTTACTATTTATATGGCTTAAATGACTGGAAAGAATCTATTTACAATACTGTACAATTGTTGTGGTATTTTATCAAATATTTTCAGACTTAATAGTTGGGGATTACACATCCGATAAAGTGCTAGTCGTTCGGTAAGTTCAAAATATATAATTAGTCTACTTTATGTAGAATAGGGTAGGTTCATTTAGCATATATTTATTTATTTATGTATGTATGTATGTATATATATTATATATGAATATAGTATAGAGTGCCTTGCTAGTTCATGATCTCATCAGGGACTTGTGATTGGAAACGAACATTACTAACGCGCTCTAATGTACAAGTATGAATAATTGGTCCTACGATTGAAGGATGTATTCCTTATGTTTCCGTTTTATCTAATTTTTCAATAATTCACTGTAGCCTGCAGGTTTCGTACAGATCGTATAGTTACACAGTGGGGTGGGTGGGATTGGGTGGGAGGAATTGGGTGGGCGGGGAAGGGGGAGTTGGCTCCTTGATCATTCAATTATCTTCCCACTGTAAGCTCTATATTTTGTGATTTAATACAGGTCTGTTCTCATATTGTTTATTGTCAGTGTTGATGTTCTCACCATTACTTTTTAACCATATCTATTTTGTAATGATTGTTACAATTGATTGATTGAAATGAAATTGAATTGGAATAGAAATTCATTACGTTGTGTCGATGTATTTACATTTGGATTCCCCCTCTCCGCCCAATTGCGTAAATCTACAAGGATAATGTTGTAGATAAAGTTGAATGCGCTGAATAACTGTGGCTGTACCCTGTGGGATGGTCCCAGGGTACGCGTGAACGGTGGCGCGCTGTAGTAGTGCTCAGTGTGCGGTCGAATGTTTGAATTGTGCGCACATTGTGGTGTGGGTGTGATATGTTACTATTGTGTTTGATTTTTTCTGTTCTAATCTCCCACGAGAAAGACAGTCTTAGCCTTGATACAATATTATAGTTCTTATAGGACACGATTGATCTGAGAGATGTATATTTGGGCATCTTATAATTCAAACTTCGCTCGCTGCTCATCTGTAACATATAGACCTACTAATAACATAACGTTATACCAGGGAGTTGTTATGTTCCATAACAACTCCCTGGTTATACCTATACACTGTATACATGCCAAATATATCATTGTTTCCTGTTTTGTAGGACGAGGCCGATCATACGCCCTTTGCTTCAAATAACCTTTGACCCAGAGGCGGCGGATTTGAAAAATTATAATATGATTATTGGAAACAAGAATGTAAGTGGGTAAGTAAACCGGTTATGGTCGTGTGTGTTCATATTAAAGACAAAGAAAAAATAGTAGAACTCATTATCAGCCAGACAATGTTAAATAAAATATAAAGTCTTGTCAAAAGATAATGTCTATATGTCGGACAAATGGCAATTTAATTTTATCTTCAGGGAGGTGTTACAACTCCCTTTTTGTACAATCTCGTTTTATTTGCATGGCATGGATCGGTTAAAACAAAAGTTATGTGGGTTACACTACCATTCAAATCAAAAGGGAAATGGGTGATTATACTAGGCTAAATTGGTTCCGTTCTAGTTACATCGACTTCAAAACATGATACATTATTTTCTCTTTGATCACGTGTTTTTTTTCAGGTTTAAAGTGACAATTAATATGACATATGAAGGAAAAGGGACTCCAGCTACACACAGTGAGTACTTAATGTTCACCAAAGCACATGTCCTATTAAAGGTGGTGTGACGTCATTATGAACACAGTTATCTTGGATGCATTTCTGCTTGCTATAATACAGTAGGCCTATACATAGTGAATTGTGTAAAAGAACAGTTTTCACCTCCAGTTTACCGTACTACAATATCAATCATAATTTTAATGAAGTAATTAACAGCGCCTGACGTGACCTACATTACAACCATGCATATACGTTAAACCACACACCATGCATACTTATCCTGAACACTGAGAGGTCATTAGTACTGGTAATAAAGCTGAAGACATGCTAATTATCCTTAAAGTTTTTAAGTTTATTTCTTTGAACTTTCTGTTTCTGATTTCGGAATTGCCGTCAATTCAAGAGTGTTAACTGAAACTGAAGGACAATGCTGTCACGGTGAAAGCAAAATGCATTGTACAATATTGTGATAAAATTATCATCAGTGGCCATCATTCCACTAGTAGCATATTTTGGGATCAATTACTGGGGGTCTTTACTTTAAAAGACTGGCTAGGATATGATATCCTAACACAATAAATATGTTATATATCTAACAATTGAAATATTAGTCCTCATCATATTACAGAGATGAAATAGCGTATTTTCTTTTTTCCTTTCAATATCTTGTACAGAATTCTCTTTGGAGATTACGGTAGATTCAGAAAAAGTGAAACACAGAGCTGAATTTTATTATGAGAGTAGCTACACGAGAATGATTAACTTAACAGACCGAGTTATCTCAAAGGATGTGGAATTCTCAATAACTCTTACTGCAGTTTTAAAGGTTAGTTTTAAAGGTCACTCATATCCTATTATATGGATCGCAGTACGTATCGTAGAACTGGAACCCAAATTCAGTCCTTTTCTTTCGTACGCCACGCGTATATACAAAGTGCTGCTATAGGTCCTACGTACATGCGCAGTTGAAGTTTTATGAAACGCATTAAATGAGATACAGCGTCAGCTATCATTGCTATACGTAATATAGATCACTGTTATGAACAAAGTCAACAAACAGGTAAGAAAAATGTAACTTCATTTGGGAGATATCACAGATTTAATATATCTTCACACGTAATACCGAAGACTTGATAAAATGTAAATATGAAATGATTCAGCCACATGTGCTTCTTTTTGTATGTTTTTATTTATTTATTTCAAATTATGTTATATTTTGTAATGAAGAGGGGATTTAAAATGCTGAACCTAAAATATTGAAGATTTTAATTAATTAACATGGGCTAATGATGGCACTGGTTTCAGGGTCAAGGGTTGAATAAAAAGATAATGTAGAAGGTATTATTAGGTTTGAGTCCCCTGTAATTGTATGTCGTGTTGTTCGAAAAAATAGACATTCCGTCGGCACTCGGGTTGTGTAGTAGACCGTGACGTCAAAAGTAATTAATTCAGATAAAAATTGGGTACGGTTATTTCGAAATTGGTAATGGGTATACAGATTTTAGAAACACGAGGAACCCACCAAGCATTAAGCAACCAAGAGCTCGCTTAGCCAGGTAAACCCAATCACGGGGACCACATAAGAGAATTTGGCTGGGGCAATATGTGTCGTCCTGTGACAGTGGCGTAGCTAGAGGTTTTTGCGCCCGGGTGCAAGAGTAGAAAATTGCGCCCCCCTCACTACTGAAGAAAACTAAATTGCACACGAAGCGCGCGAAAAGTTTTGGTTATATTTTTCGGGCAAGTCGTTACAGTCCCGCACCCCCCCCCCCCCCCCTTACATCAAATTGTGCTCCTACGCCTATGATATTTCCACCTTTCGAAATCTACTGCCTTGGAACTGTATACTGAAATACCCGAAATTTCCGTGACATGTAGTCATTACAGAATACAGAACAGAATATAAAAAAAAGAGAAAACGGTCGAAATGGACTGAAAAGAAATCACAATCTATAAATTTGCTAATAAAAACAACTACATTCAGTTCAGATTCTTATTAGTAATTGGAAAATATTCTTGCCTGACGACATACATCAATTTCGTCATGTTTTTCTAAAAAGTTAAAAAAGTGCTTATTTTTTTTACGCTCATTCTCCCATTTCAGCGCTCCCTAAACCCGGCGCCCGGACACGTGCCCTCCTTTGACCCCCCCTAGCTACGCCACTGTCCTGTGACCCCTTTATTTATCTTTACTTTTCGACGCTTTTCTTCTCTTTTAAGGATCAAATTATCGATAAAGTAGATCCTATCGTGGTCCAGGTCGTTGCTAGTCCTAATACAGAGATCGACCTTCCTCTGGGTGAAATAGCTCCTGTGGTGGATGGAGAGACTCGAACATTAAAAAAGCAGGTATGCATCAGTGGCTAGGCTATGTGGAGTGAAACTGCTATGAGTATCCACAATGTCATTTTCCTTCCCATTATGAGCTGAATACTTGATGCTGTTTCTTGACTCAATTCCCTCTGGTTTTGTCAACTTCCCTTAAGTTTGAGCAGCAGGGGCGCAACCATGCACTATTTTTGTACTGAAGGTGGGGGGGGGGGGTGGAGATGTTGTGTCGTCCAGGGAAGGGGTCTAAGGAGATGGAGCCCCTCTCTTTTGAGAAAATTTGGTAAAATAGAGTTTGCCTAGATTCAATTTTGTGTTATATTTGTTGACTAATTTTCGACTGTTTGGGCTGTACTGCCCATATATGTTTTATTTTTATGTAATGACCATATAATAATTTTGTAAAATTCTTCCGGCTAGTGTGAATGCGGAGGGTGATTCATCACCCTGCCTTTAGTCGAAGGGAGGGGGCTTTTGAACAGACGTGTTTACATGAATACGGCATCAATCTAGTTCTCGATCGTAAACCGCTTTCGCGAGACCCCAAATAGGCCAATGTGACAGTCTTGTTTTTCTCATTGAGTTTTGTGTTGTTCTGTTTTTGACGTGTTGGACTAATGGTCTCTGTGTTAACTCAGTAGCCCAGTCGCTTATATTTATGTTTTTTGAGATGTGCAAGGGTTCGTTTCTCAAGAAACAAAAACGAGTACAAAGCTATAATCTGGACGATAGCAACATGGATTTTTTAGCGGTTTTACATCAAATCAAAATTAATCCTAAGCCCGCAGCCATCCTTGAACTCTATATATCACCGGTTGATTTTCCTTCAATTTTGTTTGTTTTCCTTTTTTTGTCTTGATTGTTGATTTATAGTTTCTTTTCTTACTTTATATTCTTCAAGATTCGGATTGCCTGTTCCTTGAAAAAGACATGTTTTCCAAAAGTAAACCTGACAGTTGAAAGGTATGTATAGAGAATTGAGTCAGGGAAGGGTTAAATTATTGCCAGGATATTTTTGACATTTTCCATCCATGGATGTAAATTCCTCAGCTGTCTTAAAGGTTAATGGGTGTTAAATGTTTACACAGCAATACAGTACATAATCACTCAACTGTAAATGATGAATTTGTAAGAGTAATTAGATTACTTGACTACCCCTTCTCCTTCCTATAACATCGCGATTCTCTGCAGCATAATATGAATGGGACTACATACACAACAAGAGCATGCATGTAAAAGAGCTTTCTAATGGTCCACCTGAACAATTAGAAATTAGAAAGAAGAAAGGGAGGTGCGTGTGTGGGGGGTTGGTAGGGAGTATTTATGACAATTTTTTGCCTATGCACAGACTCTTTCTCGTCAACATGGAAGCGATTTCAACTCCCCGACCAAAAGCTAACTTTTCTTCTTTTTTTATACTTCATATGAACGACTGAAGTGATAAGTCTGTGCTTTACATGGGAGATACATCTCAGCTTAAGTTAACAGTGACTGTGGAGAATTCCGGAGATGAAGCATATGAGTCCAAATTACACGTAAAAACACATCAAGCACTGATGCTATCGGCACAAACTGTCATAAAATCGGTAAGTTTGCCACACCAATGCGGAAATTAAAACAAATTCCATCCCTACATGGAGTAGAAAAATGTGTGTGATTTCCTTGGGTGAGAGGCTGTTATTCTAGAATTGCGATTACTTGTTCAACTTATCTTTCTCTCCTCTTTCCAAACTTCAGCACAGCGAACCAGTGGTACTTTTGTTTTTATTCAACTCAACATTAATTTTACCAAGCAATTATATTCACCTACATATTTTACCTTCATCTAATATACTATGCTTTACAGTGGGACAAGAATAATAATAATGATGGTTTGAATCTTAGGGAGGACCGTTCACTAAAGGACATTTGTCCACATAAAGGTACCATATTATAGTCTGCGTCTTATAGTGCATATATCTCACCCAATGTATGTTTTAGTAACTTTTACCCATGACCCATGTGAAAGGAAAACCATTTCCGTTAGCAATTCTTTCAACCAATCAAAAAATTGAAAATAAAAATACTTTGTCGTTTGAGAGACGAAATCTGGCCTTTAAAAACTATGCACTGTATTTCAATTGCGAAATTTGGCATTTATTTTGTTGTGCTTGCTATATGCAGGATCATAATTTCCAACCAATAACACTAGCGCATAACAGTATAGCTTACTCACATAAACGTTTACTTTTTATGTCAAAGCAATAATTGAGGAACTTCTTTTACTTTTTTTTATTTTATTGGTTTACTGAAGGTTTAAACGAACAAGAAAGATTTGTTTATAAAAAGTATGAAATATTTCCAATACAACAGAGGGCCATTGTTATGGATCATTCTCATACAACACAAATATTCAACTACAAATGATATGTTAAATACAGTTTGTTAACAAAGATATTTGGGGCAATGCTTAAACCAAAACATGGTTAGTAAACTAGTTTTAAACACTGTTTGAGTTTTTTTAACGCAGTCACACACGCATTCGTATGTCCTGTAATACCGGTTACATCTCTATGTTCCGACATTTCTTTGTTCCGACTTCTCTATGTTCCGACGTCTCTATTTTCCGACAACAAGAAATAATTCGGGACAATTTTTTTCATCCAAAAATCGTTTGTACCAAGAAAATAAGTTTTCAGACCCCAATATTTTGTGACCAACATTTTTGGGACCAGAAAAGAATACTGCAAGCGGCGCGGCGGGTTAGATTTTTTGTTGGTGCCCCGCGATGTTTTGTGTCCAAACTGCAGGCGACTTTTTTAAATTGCTCAAGCGATATCTATAGTTTTCACGTTTACCCGCCCTATAGTTATGTAATTTAACAAGGGGCAATGATTGGTCACACACCACGCGTCGCGTGCAGTGTGGACGATTTCATGGGTGGTGGGGCCAAGTACCCAATTCCCCCGACAATTCACCCTCCCCCCCACCACTTCCTTAATTTGTTTTCAAATTCATCCAACTGAGCCTCGAGGTTGAGCGGGCATGGCTATTGCCCCCTCCCTATTTGCGCAGGCCACTGCCTCCCCCCCCCAATGGTAGGCCTACAACATATTTTGGCCAAAATCTAAACACATTTTATTCGAAAATTGATTTGGCCTAAAACGATTTTGGTCTCAAAAAATTTGAGTAAAAACAAATTTCGGGTCACAAGCAAATTTCGGTCACAAGCACTGTTTGGGTCATAATAAACTTTGGGTCACATTGTTTTTTTTTATTTCGTGAAAAAAATTGGTCTCAAAAGGTTTGGTCCGAAAAAATGTTGGTACAAAAAAATTTGACTCCCAAAAAAATTTGGTCACAAAAATATTGGGGTCACAAAACTAGTTTTCAAACAAACAAATTTTTTGATAAAAAAAATTGCTCCGAATTTTTTCTTTTTGTCGGAATATAATACCAATATCACTGTGTAGGACGTCACAGCCTATCTGAGCTGTTTTATATTCACATATATACAGCGACGTAGCCAGGAATTTGAAAGGCGGGGGGGGGGGGAGGGGGTGTCATGTGTCAGTGTATTCAAAGTTGTTGGCACGACTATCTGAGCCGAGCGCCACCACCGGTTGGCGCGGAGCGTACAAGAATTTTTGGTTTTACAAACCCCCCAGATGGCCGGAAACGGCCCTTCCCGAGTGTTCATTCTGGTTCCCTGGCCTCTTGCTAACTTGAGACACCTCATTCAATATCACTTTTAAACCCCAAAACAAACGAGTTAAAATAGTACGTAATTCAATACTACATAATGTATTTAAAATTAGCAAGGTACATGTACAGAGTAGTCTTACTTTTCAACTTCTGATACTTGTATATACAAAGATAGGCCAGAAATGTCTTTGATACAACTGTAGCTAGTAAATGTTTAAGTTAGCCTAATAAGAGAAGGCGAGAGCTATATCCGACGATTGCCATCTGATGCAAATTTCTCAACTGTTTTCTCACTGAAATATTATTTGCGTAAACGGGTTCTTAAATAGATGTTAAAAAACTGACAAGATCGGAATCTAGTCTTTTTCGGCGGTTAGAGTGTTGAATGAAACGACACGCGATAGAAATGACAGCCTAGATGACAGAAGAATAGGTCACCTAATTTAGCCACATTCTTGCTACGTTCATTTCAATAGTTTTTTCCTGTCTAGAATCTTAAACTCGTCCAGCAGGCTTATGGATTTGAATTATGGGTGTATTTAAAAAAAAAGGTAACTTGGCCAAAAATGTGTAGGCCCGGGCCTACAGTGCTTTATACTGGCTACGCCCCTGATCATATGATATTTTATTATCAGCAGATTTTGTTTCCTGTTTAAATTCTTTTACATGTTCTTTTACGTAATATATCAGAAAGACAAACATAGTGCCCTTTTACATTTTTTCCAGTAGGATGATTCTTGTTAATTGTCCAATGTCTGGACTTTAATACATTTGACGAACTTAACTGATGGACAATATAAACTTTCATATTTTGTTATATAGCCAGATATGCAGTGGTCTAAAAAAATATCGTTATCGCAGTGTATTAGCAGTGTAATAATTATTTATAGGAAATGCGTATCACGTACGATTGCTAGCTTAGCTTCATAACATGCTGTTTGTGCAACAACTTAGGACGAATCATAGAAAGGATGAGAACGAACGTTGTTGTGCATACGGTTCGTGACATTCCATAGAGTGCGGTTATAAAGGCAATATGTATTTTATTACGCTGTGGCCAACTGTAGGCTTGTAATAGGCTATAGGCTAAATTTAGCTAATTGCATATGCCAAACTAAGTAAGTAGTTGAAACAGTAGGCGTGAATGTTACTACGATTATAATCGAGTTAACGGTGCTGACGAGTATTCAAGATCAAAAGAGCACTGACAAAATACCATGCTAAAAAAACGACAGTTTTTAAACATTTTTTTCGAAACTGAAAGGGGGGAGCAGTCGCTCCCCCTGCTC
>KN883842.1:38575-54248 GCA_000934455.1 Apostichopus parvimensis
TAAAATGATTCTTTAATTAATTATGATGTTATCTTCATAGCGTAAGCATCTATAAAAATGATTCTTTAATTAATTGTGATGTTATCAGCATTTTAACATTGATACCAGATACATATTACTTACAAGGGCATTTAATCAATTTAACAGATGTTTGATTTTTCAGTCAAACTCGGTTGGTATCAGAAACAAAAATCTGGTGATTTGCTTTATAACTTCTTGACAAAGAAATGACAGCTGAGTGATCAAGAAGTTGTCACAGGTTCACATTTTTTTGGGAAGTTTCCTTTATTTTGGGACTTTTAACGGTAACCTGATGAAAGTTCAAACTGTCATGGCTGTGTTAATACAACATTGTGTTGTTTATTAAAGTGTGCACAATTCTGAGTGGATCATTATCTTTGGCTTAAAAGATAGATCTTTGTGAAGAAAATGCCCCCCCCCCTCCCCCCAAAAAAGCTAAAGAAAATCTTGTTCCACTTGGTAGATGTGATAATTTAGGTGTCGAGTCTGGGAGCTTTCGTTTTGTAAATCTGTGATGTCATACTGTACATAATGCCACTAGGATCTTACACCATTCACTTACTTTTTGTTTTCCTTTTCATATTTTTCAGGGCAGTATGTTAATGTATTTAGGCCATTTTCAGAGCTTCCTTTTACATCTTAGATTCAGCATTTTGAAGAAAAAAAACCATCCCACTATGGGAAATGAAGATAATTAAACAAAGAATTTTATGATAAAAAGTAAAATATAAAAATGTTAAAATATTGTAGCACACATGATGATGTCATCTTTAGTCTTTAGACTTGATCAAGTCTTCAGCCTTGTCTGTGAAGTATCATTTCATCTGTGATATCTTCCAAATGGAATATGATGTTTCCTTTATAAAGCTGTTTGAGGAAGTTTTCCATTGACAATATTTTATCTCTGTCACATAGACCAAAATGGATGGTTGGGTTTATGTATATATCTCCCTTAAAATAATGATTAATAATAAAGTAGAGTTGTAATAGAAAACTAATAGTAGGCACTGCGAAATTTGGGAATAAAAACAAAGTTCACTTGATTTCGGTACCACAATTAATTGAAGAAAATGACTTTAATAGTCAGTTTAATACTACCATGAACATTTGTGTGCACTAAGATTGTCAAAAAGTACCCTGTTAATAAATATTCTTAAGTGTTTTGGAAAGAAAGGAAAGTTGATATAGTATTGTTGTAAGTAAACATTTTTTTAAGCTTAGTGGCCATGTTAGCATATTTAGCAGTTTTTGTGTCACTTTAAAATTACTAATGGTTACTAATTATAATTGCTAATTATAATTACTAAATATAATTACTAATTGCACATATATACTAATTGTTCAGAGTAGCGCAGGGAGAGTTATAGCACATACTTGAAATGCACTGTTACTGGTTTGCACTGTAAAGGGAGCTCCATAGTAAGATAATGCAGGCAGTTCCTTTGTCAGTCAGTATGTCACCAGAGCTTACCTTTTACTGCTAAAATATTCCCCTAAAGTCATAGAAAGTTGAAGATGATCGTATGACTCTTTTAGTGTTTACATAATACAAGCGGGACAATAAAAACCAGCAAAAAGAATGATCCATGGGGGACAATGGAAGTAAACAGATGTGTTGAACTTTATTTTCATTTTTTTTGGGGGGGAAGGGGGGGTGGATGGAAGGGGTCCCTGTAGGATAAGGGACAGAAACTCTCTTGGGGAATTCCTGTTGGATGTACAGTAGCTGAAACAAACAGCAGGTCACAGGAAGTTTATGATGATGATAATAAAGGTAACCCAAACATTTGTTTTTTTTTCCCTTTAAGATCGATTTCTAAATGAAACTGTTGCTGAGGGTACGTGACTACCAGCACTATAGTTGGATTTCTTTGTATATAAAAATAGTGAGACATGATATGAACATCTGGATCAGTTTTTGTAACCTGTTCTCATTTTGTTTGCAACTTTATCATGAAATATTATAGTTTTTGACATAAAGGTATCTGAAATATAGATTTCGCATTGAACATTTTTTTTTTTTAACCGATTCTAAGCTCTGTTGTACGGCTTAGGTAATGTCATATTTGAATTGACAGATATTTTATAAAAGATTTCCAAATTGCAGAGAACTTCCATCCTATCCTTTTCCACCCCCTCAACAATTTTTGGCAAATCTTAAGTTTGAAATGATCGATATCTGCATAAAAATATGCTTCCGTCTCATTTGTCAAAGAGAGGAAAATGTGAGCCATTAAAATTGTTGACGTTTGTGCTCAAATTAGGGTTTGGTTAAATTCTTTTCGCATTTCTCTGTTTTGAGTTAGTTTTGTTCGTATTCTGTTTGCACGACTTCATGAACTGACCAGATCGTCCTGCAAGAATTTTAACCTAAGTTGAGAAACAGAGGAACTTCTATTTTTTCGGGTGACATTTTACGATGACGTGCAGACTTAATTGTTGTACATTTTTGATCTTACGATTGACGTGATCAGGGGGTTTACGGCAAATATATTGAGGAAGAGAGTGTTAGTTTACTTTGTTGATTTGACTTCTCATGTATACTTTTGTTTTTGTACTTTCTGATGACCTCAAGATCTGTCATTGGCTGGTGACAATGTCACATGCCTGTAATCACACAAGATCACGGGTGAAAGTCAAAAGAAAACACACGCACTAGAGAACCTGTGTTTTGTTAATCAGTATCACACTTATAATCCCACGCCTACATGTCTTTAAGAGTGTCTCAAACATTTGGGACTGTGTGGAAACCTGGTGGGGAGGGGGGGGGAGGAGGGGTGTTTGACACATGACATGTGAAAAAAGTGAGAAAATTTGTATTAATAATGTGTTAATCCAATGTGATACATAGATAACCTGTGTTTCGTTAACCAGTATTGCACTTATAATCCCACCCTTACACACCTAAGTCTCAAACATTTGGACTGGGTGGAAACATGGTGGGGAGGGGGGGGAGGAGGGGTGTTTGACACATGACATCTGAAAAAAGTGAGAAAATTTGTATTTATATATGTGTTAATTCAAATCTGATACATAGATAATGTAATTGTGTCACACAGTCAGGGCTGTAGTTTCTTGGATGATTTGCCACAGTTTGTCACAGACTGACTTCTGTGTCCACCTGTGACAGTCATGGGATTTCCATACTTTTTCGAGAAAGTTTGCCAGTTTGGACGAAAATGAAAATGAAAACTTTTCTATGTATTAATGTAAAGGCTACAGGATTTTTATACTGGGATAATCACAGGTTTTCCTAAAGCTAGTTTGGAATGCATGACGTTAAGTGTAAGGGAGGGTGACAATTAAAATGTGTGGTTAAGTTTGAAAATGATTGGACCGTTATTGAAAATATCTGGTATGTTTTCAGGCATAAATGACATTTTTTTTAATTGAACAAATACAGAACATAGGCAAAATTTTGAAGATGCAATAAACCGTCATGTATGTGAACATATCATTGTCCACTCTTGTGAAGAAAAAAAACACTATTTTCAAAAAGGTCGTACTTTTTGCATGAATCAAATCTTGTTAGGATTTCATTTCAAACTTTCTGTCTTCTTCTTGTTCTTGTTCCCTCTCTCTAGTCGGTTCAAAAGACCGGCCGTTTGCTGATCGCTCACGAGGCACCCATCACAGGAGGCTTCGCCGGAGAAATTGCTGCCACGATTCAGGTAAAATTCTAAATAATAAAAAAAAATGTCAGTTAGTAGCATAGTATCACTCTTTAACTTCTGCAAGCAGATTAGGTATATTTACATACATATTGATTATTAAGATTCATATCATTTCCAAGCCACCCACTTAAGACCGTTTCCATGGTCACATCCGTCTCGTAATTGCACACACACTGGCGTTTTTTGATGTCGAGGTTCGTACACTGAAAACACAGGAATGCAGGTTTTTCCCTCCATCTCCAAGAAGACTCGCCCCAAACCGTGTGCCGCCCTGTGAAAAAGTTAACTTTCGGTTGCTTGCAAGTGAAGTTTTTCTCTTGTCTCTACAAAATGCAGACAGTAATGAAACGTGATACCTTGTTATCTTTTGCTGGACCTGAGATGTCCATCGCTGTATTGTTTGTACACTGTGTTGTGGGTTTTGACCGCAGCTGTATGTACCGACTGTACACTAGTGTCTAATTACCGACTGTAGCAAGCTGTGTGTGTATATTCTGGGATCGATGGTGGTGTCTAAAACTTCTGTTACACCTTATTCGAAACTAGGTCAGATTACCGGCATCAGACGTTTCTTTTTGCGCGAGTCTTCACACCCTTTCAGTTTATTTTGGGGTTGACTGTTTTGCAAATTTTGTTTTATAATATAACTCTATGTATCTGTACACTTGTAAAAGTGACCAGCAAAAATTTGAAAAACAGGAAACAATCCTCGCGACACAACATGATACCTGATGGTTTATCTTTCAGCGTATCCTTTACCGCAAACAGCTTAAATTTATCTCTACCGGCATTTTTAAAATAAACTCACCATCGTAAGAGCAAAATAACTCTCTGGATGATTTGTATTCCACTCTGGCAACCACTTAGTTTGACAAGTTCATATCATTTTCAATTTAAAGCCTTAGACACAAATGAAACCACCACCATCATTTGATCGAAGTGAGAGACTATATACTTTTGATGAACCATCCCCCATCCCTCCCTTCCCCATCCCCTCCCACATTTTCTGCTGTACCCCCAGAAGAGCAAAGGAAGTGTCATTTTCTTCCATTTTGGGTGAGATCACATTTTTAACGTTTCTTTCAGGCACACTAACTGAATAAATGCGACATGATTGAGCCACTGGTGCCTGTATATGGTAGCTTTCTTTTAAAATGTATGTCAAATGTTTTTACTTAACCTGTGATTAAACTTATAGAAAGCTGAACATTTATATTGAAGCTCTTTTTTATATGACAGTTTTCAGTAGTATTTAAACCAGGTTGCCTTGAGAACCAGGGCAGGCCGCTGTGGAAAAATATATGTCATCAGGCCCTCCTCTAAAGTCTTCAATTTTTTCCTCAGGTTATATGATGAGAATGAGAATCACTTATTATTCATCCCACATTTTCTATGGTCCCCTATTGGACCTCAGGCCTTAGGGTCATAGCCCCCCCCTGACCCCTCTATTGTCAGGACTGGTAGTAAAATGGTTACATTTACCTTGAAAATATGAAAAGAAAAAAAAAACCACAGGTAAAGTAAAATGGTTTCATCTGATACTACAGTGGGCACTATGACATTACAAATGGATGAAATAACAGCTCACCATGCGTGACATAAAATGGTTTTGTCCTACTACAGTGGCACTATGACATTACAAATGGATGAAATAACAGCTCACCCGGATATTTTCCAAACAGAGCTCGGATAGGATATGGGTGGAGGCATTCATCAGGAAAGTGTTTTGCCACTTTAAGGGACGGTTGAGTTTTCTTCTCCATTAAGTTCATCTTGAGTTCAACTCATAGAATTTCTGTACTGACACTCTCATCATTATGTCCCACCCCATGCCCTCTACCTCCCCTCCCCCCCCATCTCATCCCATGTCTCATCCCATGACTCTCAAAAGGGAAATTAATTTCACAGAAAAGTTTGAACGTTTAATTTGATCTCTTGCATCCAGCGATTTCGGTACGTGTACCTCTTCTGCGACATACCTTAGGATTTCGCAGATTCCTCAGTTTTACACGGAAGTACAGTGCAGTACTACTACAGTGTTAGCTCTAACCTGTGCAGTGTACGATGTATGTTGAAACATAGAATAACATTTATATGACATAACATGTACAATATATATGTTACTGGGGTCACTGATATTCTACCTGAGAGAAAAGCGTACATGGCGACCCCAGGAAGAAGCAATCTTAAACATTTCCTAGTCCATAATTGTTGGGACATATCGGATTTAAGTTAACATTTACTGTAGATTGTACAGATGGGCAAATTTGGTTCTGTCCTAAAGTTAAAGGTCAAAGTGAATACCATGATGGACGATACTGTCCACCTCTCCTTCGGACAATCTCAAAGTGTAGTTTTCTGTCTAGCTGAATATTTCAAAGGTAAAAAGCTGCTTCAGAAACAAGAGACATCAAAGACTAGGTAGCACCCGCAAAGGAATATTTTTTATTTTGGTATGGAAGGAGAAGTTATCTTCCTAGACAAATATAGAGCTCTACAACTATAGGCATGGATACAGTTAAGAAATTAAAGTCAAGGTACCCCCTTTAAATGCTTTTAAGGAAGTGTTGCTGGTAGAACAGTCGTGTCAAATTAAAGAACCAGAAAATTTGTAGTAGGATGTGGAAATGTCATCATGGCTCGATTTCATAGAATGGGATTGGCATCGCATTGCTCACAGATTTCTTTTGGATTCATGCTTGTACCCACATTTGACTCCCACGGGTACGTTTCCCTGAAAAGAAAGCAAAGATTTTTTTTCTCGCCAGGTTGAAAGGATGTAGGCTGTGTATTTTATATATTTGCTTATGCCATTATGAATTCCACAGGAAGTGCAATAATAATAATTGATATGCGCAATCTATTATTTAAGTCTTTAAATTGCAGCTGCAGTGCAGCCTACACTTCAGCAGAAGGTCCTAAATCAAATAGATTGGAGTTAACATACTACAGTAGCGTAGGACACTAATAAATTTAAGGTTTTGTTCGTTCGAAAAATTCTTACCAATATAATTGTAAAAGTTTCGATTTACTATGATTGGTTAATATATTAAAATATTACTGTTGTTTTGTACATGTTTCATGGCCTTTTCTGATAAAGATTTGAAGTATTCTGGCACGGGTGGTAAAGTGGTTGTCGTATATATTCCCTGGGGTAGGGGTGTGAGGGAGGGTGGCAAACCAGAAGAATCATATAATAAAACAAAAAAGTGAAAAGGTGGATAGCAAAAGGTGGAGGAATGGTTCAAGCATATATGTTGGAAAGATACAGGTAAACAGATATAAAGGGAAGCGAGCAGAAAGCACACACAAACTCAAAGAACCTAATCATCTTATTTGATACTGTACAAAAATTGCTTGCACTGAACAACTATCCAAGGTAGCTGAGAAAAATTGGGAGATGGGGGGGGGTTCAGGTTAGGTTTGCTTCGTATACATATGCACTGTGCTCCCCTCCCCAATGACCCTCCCCGATGATCTGCACAGCCCGCTTTCCACCCATTCAGGTAGTTAAGGGACATTGAGGAGGAGGGGGGGTTAGGTTTCAGGGATATATCATGGTTCCAAAACCCTGTCAGAGAGCTTGAATTGTTTTTTGTGTGCATGTGTTTCCTTTCTTCGTTTGTATCAGGTATTAAATTACGACGCAGTATTGCGTGTGAAGAACAATGCCAGTAATATGATATGTTACAAACATTGATCAATGCAGCAACGCCAGTTGCAAAAATACCACTTCTATAAGAAAGGAGATGAACAAATAATATGAATAGAATTAAAAATGCAAGCACAATTAAGTGCTTATGTGATGTAATCTCTGGACATGTTCTCATCTTTAATTTGGTATAGGAAAGAACATTATTTACCTATTCTACCACTCTATGTTAATGATGGTGGTTGCTTTTACGTCACTTATCAGTGGCTGTTTCAAGGGAGGGGGACATGGGAAGGGGTGGGGGACGGGGTTGGTGGGATAGCGGTTGCGGGTTGCTCACCATGAGCATCTCCACCCCACTTTCCTTTACTTGACAATGTTATCCTTTAGAGGATGACTTAATAAAAGTACTCGGATACATACGATGCAGACCATCAGCTTATAATGCACTTCAGTTGTTTTTCTTTTTGTAAGAGAATTAAATCTTTAAACAGCCAAGTTTCATCAAGTAAAGCAACTGGACTGTTTAGTCGAACATGCAGACCCACACCCAACACAACAATCAGTAGGGGAAGAATTCTATGGACTGGAATGACATGTTTTATGATGTATCCCACAAACACCAAGGACAAATGGTGTTGAATGTCATGCAAGGGTGCTCTGTTTGTAAATTATATAAACCTGAAAAAGAATTTGTTTTGGTTACAGAGTAAATTAAGGATTTATAGAATGTTGGATTAACATACAGTATCTATATCCAAAAAATATAGGCCTTCAACTGAGAAGCTGAGGTCATCATCAATGTAGTCTTAAAGGAGCTTTCCTGAGACTTATTCTTAAAGGAGCAATCCTGAAACATATTTTAAAGGTGCATATCTTAAAAACTAGAATTACAGAAACATCACTTGTACTCCGATGTTTCCTTTTATCTTAGAAAGTTCGGCCAGAAAATTATCCTTTTCAACTGTTTGGTAAAGTTGTGTTTGGTTAAGTCACATACAGTATCCTATTGATGATAGTTTTTCGGTCTTTACCTTTCCATAAATAGTGTTCATCATCAATATATCTATGGTATATATATGTTAGTGTTCATCATTAATATATCTATGGTATATATACAGTATGTTAGTGATGATAGAAGCCCTTTGTCACTAGAGCTCTCTTCTAAGGGCAAAACTAATCAAGTGTCGGAGTCTTCTGAACTTCCCTTGAAAGAGTGTTCAAAGTTTCTTGAACGTGTCCGAAAATGCAGACTTTCACAGGGTGCAACCTGTTGTACGTACTGCGATGCTATCTTAGTTGCATGTAGCAAAATGCTAAGCACAACTTGGCCAAGCTGCTACAGAAAGTATACAAATAGCACTGGATATAGTTCAGTTTTGGTTGAGAAGAAAACCAAACTAAGTAGAATAGTGTTTGGAAATAAACATCCAAACAGAAGGATGCAGGGAATTATTATATCAAATTTTATCAAAGTACATCGCTCATACCAAGTGCAATGATGTATTAAGCCAAGTTTTGTACATAGGAAGTTAGGTACCATTCTATATTAAATAAGGGAGGCAAACTTCAGAGCTTTCCAAACTGGTACACAAACTTTAAGCACTAAAATATTATTCCCAGCATCGTGGAAAATGAAACATAAAAAATTACTGAAAATCACAGAGAGGTCATCGACAGATAAAAGTACACATATTATTATTAATTAAGTTTATTATTAGAACTTTAGAATCGTAGAACGTCAAAAAAGAAAAACAGCTTGGTTACTCTGATTATGAAGACAAAATATAAAAAAATCACTATTTGCCTTATATTATCTTAACATAGTTTGTTGTGTTTGAATACAAACGAGAATGCTAACGCTAGCAAAAATTCATAATAGCGGCATGCTGGTTGAAAGTATCAGAAACGCCCACCTGTGTATTTCTTCCCACTCCTATTCAGTAGCAGAAAAATTTATATCTTTTGATGTGTTAAATTTTGGGTTGTTATTTACCGTACTTGAAATTTATACCCGGCCGGTTTCATTTCATTATTCAGTTTAACAACAGTACAGGGAACCGAAATTGGAACCATGCCAGTTATGGCAGCAATGGATCAATTCTGCAAAGTATTGTGCAATTGGTGTTACCAAACTTCTATAAAAAAAATATTTCTAATGGTATTAATTTCCACAAGTCAAACTTAAAGGAGACACCAACCCAAGATAATCACTATTGGTCTTTGTCAACAAGATTTCTGTTATGAGCAACTTCCCCCAAACAGCCAAGGAAAAACCTTATTCTCAAATTGGGAGATATAAAGTTTTTTATGTTTCTTTGCACATAAGGGAAATGACTTGATCAAGTCTAAAGTATGACATATTTGCGGCACATGTGCTTCAGTTGTTTCAAGTTTCTCTTCATTTTTCAATCAATATTTATTTGTTGTAATGGAGACATGTTTTGCAAATGCTGGATCAAAAATATTTGGAAATGCTTAACATAACCAAGTGACGGCTTTGGTTTCATAGTGTCAAGGATGTTGAGATTTTTTCATTGAAAAATGAAAAGGAAATAAAAAGAGAGACAAACAGAAAGAAAAACAAAAACAAAACAAAAAATCAATAATAAGGTTCCGGATCCTTGTGGCACTATGACATCACAGATTGACTAAAAGACAGCTCACAGACACAATTCTTAAAATAGGATATCTTACCAAAACTGGAGAAAGATTTTTCTTTATCTGTTTGTGGGGGGTCGTTCTCCAAGAAGATCTCTGTCAATCATATAAATCAAAGATGAAGGATGGGCTTGCGTCCCCTTTAATTTTGCCCCGGAAGTACTATCCATCGTAACTGCATTGTATACTGAATATTAAAGGAGGGGTGTAGCTCGGCGTCATGGTCAACCATTGTTAAGATTGTTAAGGTACCTCTTAAAAGGAGCATCTGCTATTTGAGTCCCCAAAAATTACGCCAAAAATGATGAAATTTAAAGGGCAAAAAATAATAGATAAAAAGTCAAGTAAGAGTGGGCTAATACCCCTCTCGATCCTTAATTTGAGTCCTTGTACCCCACATGTTGGAAGAAATTGCATTCCCACCCCATCCACTGACCAAACTTTGAAACCATGATTTCTCGCAACGGGGACAAAGTTTTGACAGCTGTTTTGTGAGGAGTTGTAGGCAACTGTTCAGAACAACTATCTACAAGATGAAGTTGATGGTGGGGTCTGCTTCAACCTGCGAGTAAAGCTACTGTCTACTCAACTCTACATGTCTACATGACTACTCAAACCTTTTTTATTCCCGGTTAGAGGGAGGCCTTAAAATATATGGGGGTGTATCAACTATGTCAGGAATTGTAGTAATAACATTTATATAACATCCATTGTGGTGTTAGAGTAAACTTTTTACTGAAATTTTTATTTTTATTTTTATTTAATCTTTAGGGGGTGTATCAACTATTTCAGGAATTGCAATAATAACATTTATATGAAATCCATCGTGGTGTTAAAGTTAATTTTCTATATACTGACAAGTTTTAGTTTTTCTATTTCTTTAATCTTTAGGAAACTTTTTAACCCTCTTTTTTCGTTTGTTTTTTCTTCTTTGACTAGGAGTATCAATTGCTGAATCAATGTTAACTCGTAGAAAGAAAACTTGTTCTATGCTTAAATATGGCTAATGAGGAACAGCTCTCTGAGAAGCAGATCACACCATGTCATCGAGTATCATATGAAACAGCTATTTATGTTCTTTTGTCAACTATTTTCTTTCACCACTGGGCTCCTCGCACATGTGCATACATGTGGCTGGTTAAAGTTGTGAAATAACTGCAAACTATTTAACGCCGAATGGTTGAAACGGCCGTTGTTTCAGAACTAGCCTCATACCAGCATTGCTATTCTCAAGCAAAGAAATAGAACTTCAACTGAAAGAGTATTTATATTCTTTTTAGTCCAACAAAAGTATACAAAAAAACACTAGGAATGATGATGAAATTTGACATCAGTTTACAAAAGTTTTCAGTGTAACATTACAGTAAAATTGAGGGACACAGTGTTTTTTGGGGCAAAGTACCTACAGCCAGATCTATGTAACTGAATTTAATATAGCAGTGCTGTTCTCAAGCAGACTAAAATATATCAGAAAATGTCTTATAAGTCCATCCAAAATCAGCCAGATGAATGCAACCAAATATAATAAATAGATCAGTTAATTATTTTTTTTTAACTTTTAATTTTTTGTTTTTTTTGTGCTTTTATAGTGTGTGTTATTTGAGGGAAGACTTTACATACGTTTTGGGATTCTAGTAAGAAGTACCATCAGGACTGAAATATTGACGAAAACTCAAGCTACATAAAACTCAAGCTACATAAAGTGATGGTGGGAATTCCCCTTGCATACATTTGGTACAGAGTAACATTCTGGTGTGCTGCCCTCTATTTCTTTCAACATTGTTTGGCTGTGAGATTCCATTATCATTTCATTGTACAGAACCTTCACCCCCCTTCCCTCCCCCCCCTCCCAATGAAAGACATTGACATACTAAAGCTAACCATAAGCAGTATATACAGTATTTGGTAATTAAAAATTTGTGGCCAGGAATTATTGTAATATTCAAATTTTTCCAAAACAGCATGTTTGAATTTCTGTAGTTATGTGGATAAAACTGTAGGAATGTAGGGATAATCCAACTCCGAACATTTGATGTACCTCAGAGTCATTATAATGTGGTATCGACTATCAATACATTTTAAAACCTTTGATGTTATTCTGCACGATACCATCATTCCTGATAAAAAAAACTTGTTGGAGACCATTGCAAGTTTTTTTTCAAATAACTAAAATGTAGACTTTAACACAATACAGACTGGTACACTAGTCCACTATTCTGGCTTACTTTCGCGACCGACCCGTATAGTAGTGCTTTATTTCATACTTGTGGTGTTTACGATCACATTACTGCTGTACAGGTTATGCTGTCAGGGGCAGGTTTTAATGCTTTCTTTGTAGAATATTCAAGTAAACATTGTATCCTCCATTCTGTTGACATAAGGGGAAGCACCTGTGAGAGATTGCTATGTAAAGACATCTGGTATGAATTTATAATCTTGAGTCATCTGTCCTTTTTTTCATTTCTTGTAAGAGGAAGTAGATCAGACGGGGTAACCGGAATAGGATGCAGGAATGTGTACAGGAGGAGAGTGATAGGGGGGGGAGAGAGATAGGGGGTGGAGGCTGGGGATCCCACTATTATCAGTACAAGGAAACTACCGGCGTTATCAGCCTCTGCTTAAATGTCACAAATGCCATCCAGAGAAAGTGCCTGCGGTTAACTTCTAGCCTTTTGAAAAATGAGTACATAATAGATCCAATCACTTAACACCAAAATCAAAGCCATCAGCTTATAATGTTCAGCATGTATATATGATCTGTCTTGATGAATATTCAGTGGTGTGGAGGGAAGCATGCCGGTCTCATCTCATCTACATATATGCAAATTACGACTACATCAGTTCTCTGCAGGGAAAGAACTGGAAAGAACAGGAAAAAACTGGAAAAAGCTGGAAAGAACACAAATCTACAGCAAATATTTGCATTTTTCAGTCTCATGATCGGTCGGGAGGAGGAGGAGGAGGAGGAAGTGATATGAGGGGAATTTGAACAATTTCTGATTTCCGATCAAATGCTGATGACAAGAAGTTTTTGTCGTTAGCTTTACGCGGATGTTTTTTTTGGTTTAGCTTCGGGATTAGTCACATGGCAACCTATTCAAACTTTGTCACGTACCCTAACCATAACCGACACCTTTTTTCTTTTGGTTTTTATGTGATCGTAGAAAGGAATTCCAAAAAGCAACAGCATGACTACAATTAAGTAATTCAATTGCACCACCAGCCACTCTTTCAAACTGGTGTGAACTATTTTCGGTCTGGTTACTTTTATACCCGTCGTGGACCCGCTGAACGGTTCGACGAGGGAGGGAGTTCCTTGGTGTGATGTAAACGTCATACTGGGAGAACAAAAGAAGTAAGGCAGAAAAGTAGGTCAATAATCTATCCTGCATTCAACGTGGGTGTTGGTATTGGGGCGCTGCTACTTGTAAGGAACCTCTAAAAAATTTCTCTGTTTACACCTCAAATACTCAAAAACAGTATCACAAATATGGAAGTTTATTTAATAAGACTACAGTATGTAACATTGCATTATATGTACAAAATTTGTACTACGAGCATAGGGTCTTCTATATGTTGTGTATAAGTCATACCTTGTCCCGGCCATGACATATTTGTCTTTTTTGGCATTTTGAGTCTGAATTAATCGAAATCCAATTCATTCTGTGGCTATATTGTTTTGTCTGTTGGGACTTAAAGCAGTGTGCATCCCCCACTCCCCCCCCCTCCACTAAAGAAAACAATAAAATCACTGTTTCACTAATTTCCACCTCATCTAGATTCAACAGTGAACTGTTTCCTATCCAGTGCTTCTGCTTTTCTGACTTACATTCCCCTCCCCCCCAAAAAAACCCCAATTAAATCACTGTTTTATTAACTTCAACCTCATCTAGATGTATCAGTAAACTGTTTCCTATCCAGTGCTTCTGCTTATCTGACTAACATACCCCCCCCCCAAAAAAAACAAACACAATTAAATCATTGTTTTACTAACTTCCACCTCAGTCATGTAGATGTAATAGTAAACTGTTTCCTATCCAGTGCTTTCTGCGGATCTGACTTGCATACCCCCCCCCCCAAAAAAAAACAATTAAATCACTGTTTTACTAACTTCTACCTCATGTAGATGTAGCAGTAATATATTCGCTGCCCAGTGTTTCTGCTGATTTGACTTGCTTATACTCATATATGATCCTACAGCAAAGCTCCCAAGTTTCCAGAAGCGAAAATGCTGGGTCCATCACTGATCTGTCCATTTGTATATCTGCACCCTGGGGGGGAGGGATATAAGAGAAGGGGGTCCTGTCCCCTCCCCTTCTTGAATTTTTTTGAAATTTCTGATGATACCTACGTGCAAAACGGTGGCATTTATTTAGGAATTTGATGGACCAAACTTGCGAAAGTTGAGATGCTGAGGAATGATTTCAGTAGCAAATTAACAGACTAATTAATATGTGGATCTGAAGGAGTCGGAAAAAATTTGATGATCGCTAATCTTTTTTCCAAATACAGGTTTTTTTTTCGGTAGGCTGCATTGATCAGCAGGTTTGGGTGTCTAAATGGGGGTCAAACCTGCGAAAAGCTGTTTCACTTGGAAGGTTTGCTACAGTAGTTTACTGCACTGATGAGTAACTCCCCCCTTCATAGACTTGTACAAGTTTACATTCAAGGGTATACTTTGTAATCTAGAATAAGAGAAACTGGTGCAAACTTATTTACTAGCAGTCAGAGCTATTAAGCCTCGTACTAGTACAGTTTGTTCCCTTTATACTCATAACAAATGAGTGTTGTTCTTGCACTGGCTCTCATGGGGTTGTACTCTTGCTACAAAGCCTGCTCGTTAAACCCAGAAAGCAAGTTGATTGTGATAAACAAAGTATTACCCAGTTAATGACGACACAGGCTTGGTCTTCTCCCACTCATCTTTTCTCCTTTATCTTTCCCTGATTATTCTTATTTAAGGATGACTTTGGCAACAAACTTCTTTGAAAACCTACAGAAATCTGCCAATCAGTCCAGGTTGTATCGTTATAACACCATTAATGTTTGAGAACGACACATTAATACAGGTAATAGTTTCAATCAGTTGAAGTGACTGGACTATCAAGTCTAATACACAGACAATAAACTGTAGGCCTGTTCCTCAGTTGCAACACAAGGGAAACCATAACACTTTTATAGCCTCGAATGACATGTTTTAACAATGTAGAAAAACTTTTATCAAATGCAAGTGATATTGAATGCCATCCAAGGGTGCTCTGCTGTTAATATGAAACTAAAAGCACTTGTTTTTGTTGAGTTAATATTGGAAGTTTTAAAATTTTAAAGAAATATTGGGTAACATTTGGGCTTCATGATCATCAATTTAGCCTTAGCAGAGCTTTCCAGACAGCATACTTAGTTGCATATCTTGCAAACCAGAACAGCTAGCTTTAAAAAAGTTTACCCCTCTCACCCCTCCCCCCCCCTTTTTCATTTCTTGGACTATACCGTATTGACCAAGAGTCGTCCTGTAATGTATTAAAACATAGATTACATGCGTTAACTTAAGTTAGGCCTGCAATAGCTGTACCTCTCCTCTTCATTCTCAGGTCCCTGATCCCATGCGTTTAATAGATTCATTAGTACCGTCGACATACCTCCCTCCACCCCCTCCCTCACCCCC
>KN883842.1:70865-91238 GCA_000934455.1 Apostichopus parvimensis
CTCCCCTTTTTAATTGCTTTATATCAAAGGTACCATGACTATTAAAGTAATAAGCTAGAATTATCCCTTGGTGTATCTATTAATACCGCTGACATAGTCCAACCACCTGTGCCAGAATCAGGGGGGCGGGTGCGGAGGTAGTTGGCATGGCTATTCCCTCCTTTGTAGCACTTATTTCTTTCTTTATTTGCTCGTTTTTTGGCTTGTTTCTTGTTATAATGAACACATGAGCGTCATAACAAAACAATTGACTAGCCTAGGTTTCCTTAGTTTTAAAGAGACAGTGAAAAGATTCGTACGTTGTCGGTTAAATTGATGAATCGTGGAATTTACATACTATGTCATGTGGTTTGATGATAGAAACTTAATCAGTGGCACGCACAGGGGGCAGGAGGGGGGAGGAGGGAAATTTGTAAATTCCCCTGACTAATTTAAAAGCATGAACCTTAATGGAAGGGCATGAAGCTAATCCAATATTTTGAAAGGAGGTGGTGGGGAATATCTAGGGTTCTCTCCTACCCCCCCCCCCATGCACTCAAAAAGAGAAAATTGAAACTTTAGACATCAAATCGGTGCATTGTGACTTCCAGGGTTCAAGCGAAATGTGGAGCACCATTTGCGGTAAATTTTAACCACAAGTAAAACAGTTCAATAGCAGCAAATACCAGGCAAAAATGAAACAGTGAAAAAGTTTTCAACAACCCTTTTAAACAGTATTTATTCAAGTTTTCTAATCTCTGACTGAAGGTATGGCGGCTTTTAATAGATTGCGGTGAGTAGAAAAAGGGCATGAAGCTAGTCCAATATTTTGAAAGGGGGTGGTGGGGAATATCTAGGGTTCTCTCGCCCTAGCCACCCCCCCCCCCACAAACATGCACTCAAAAGAAAAAAACAAAACTTTAGACATCAAATGAGTGCATTGTGACTTCCAGGGTTCAAGCAAAATGTGGAGCACCATTTGAGGTAAATTTTAACCACAAGTAAAAGAGTTCAATAGCAGCAAATACCAGACAAAAATGATACAATGAATAGTTTTCAGCAACCCTTTTAAACAGTATTTATTCAATTTTTCTAATCTCTGACTGAAGGTATGGCGGCTTTTGAATAGATTGCGGTCAGTAGCAAAATGAATGGGTTTTATGTGAACCACTGGAACAAGTATTGTACAGCAATATCGTCTAGAGAAAAAGAACTAAGTGGTCAGATTTAAGGGTGTCAAAACTCATTTTCTTGTCCTCACTTCTTCTGACTTGAAAAGAGAGTGACCCAAATTGGGAATTGGTAGTGAGGGGGGGGAGGGGGGCTCTGTTATGCACGACTATATATATAACAAACGCTGTGGCCTTTTATGGAAAAATCCTGGCCTCTTGAAAATTTAGGCACAAGAAGTAGAGCTCTTTTTATTTGTTATGAATCAACAACCAAATTGTACGATCCAGTGTTGCATCAATGAAATACTGGAGACTCTGGTGCAATCCACCGTTGATATATACCGCAAAAAAAACCTGTCTTGCTGGTTCCTTGCTAAAGGCAACATTCAGTGGCTTCGCCAAGGGGTGGCCTGGGGAGGGGGCATGTGCCCTCCCAAAATAAAATCGTGCCTACCCCCCACCAGGTGTCTCCCAGATGAAATACTCAAACGCAAAACTTTATCTGCCTCAATTTAAAACATACATATCGGACAGACTAAGCCCAAAAATTCTTGAACATAGAATTACTTCAAGTTTCAATATAAAGCACCAGATTGCATCTAAGGACCCTTAATTAATCCAACATTTCTCAAAGGGGAGGGAGATCCCTTAGACCCCTCCCCCAGGACGTCATTCACAAATAAACATTGTGCCCCTCTAAATAAGTGCTGTGCCCCCCGAGATTTAAATGTCTGGCGATGCCCCTGGCGCAACATTGGAATCTATAACTCAAAAGAGTGCCATTTGAGTGACCATAGGAAACTTCATACTTGCTATGTAGATATCTGTTGTTGGGACTACATTTACTCCTTTGAAAATTGGTGAAGGTGAACGGTCATTTAAGGTTGATAGGTCACAGCCGGTTAGCATTCATAAACATTGCAAAAATGTGAAGTTTGATGGGATGAACTTGTACATACTTTGGCCAGCGGATTTCCAATCGGTGAGTTTCAGAATCCCATTTGATATCTGGTCATGTCAAAGGTTATTTGAGGTCAACATGTTACAGTCTGTAACCTTGTAAACATGAGAACTACAATGGGAAAGCTTATGTGAACTTTGTATATGGTATGTAGAGTCACATCAGTGAGTACAAGAACTCTTCTGGGGTTTTTTATTGGGGGGGGGGGGGTGTAGGTGTCAAAGGTTTCTTGAGGTAGCAGAAGTCAAAATTCTAAAAACCTTGTAAAAAAATACCTAAAGGTACTGAGGGGCATGAATGAGCTTGGTACAATAACATGTCCATGTTCATGCAAGAAAAATGCTGATCTCTTTCAAGTGATGAAATTTTACATAGCTATCATATGTTAACAAAACAGGTCATAGATTAAAGTAACATCAGATGTCTCAAGTTTTAATTTGAAAGCGAAGAGAGAAATGCGTCAAAACTGGAATCTTGTGTGCAGTGTTGAAATGTTCAGTCTGATGCCAAATGCGGGAGTTAATTTACTAAGCATATTGGCTTTCTGGTTTTTGCCTTGCAGAGTTGTGCAGGCA
Organism: Apostichopus parvimensis; assembly: GCA_000934455.1. Taxonomy (NCBI): domain Eukaryota; kingdom Metazoa; phylum Echinodermata; class Holothuroidea; order Aspidochirotida; family Stichopodidae; genus Apostichopus; species Apostichopus parvimensis. The sequence continues at coordinate 73,553 of KN883842.1, forward strand.
TATATTTTAAATTATGGATCTCTGTTCTGATTGAGTGACCCTAAGTAGATCTAGTACGTAGGTTGGGTTTTGATTTTACCATATGGCAGCTTTCTACCGTAAAGCTGTTAACCACACATGGAATGCTGACAGTCTGGTGTAGGGCATTACAGGGAGAGGCCATTCTATCAACACTTGGTTAAAAACATTCCAAAATAATCATATATATATGTGCAACAAGAAAGGACATTGTAGTAAAAGCCTTGGAACATTTCCTCAAATTTTGAAAATGAAAATGAAACTGATATTAATGTTATGTGTGATTAGACACATGTTGTGTATGAACAGAACCCAGTCCCCGACCCCCACCCCATCCCACCACTCCCTCCCCCATTACAACATTGTCATAATTTAGGTTAGGGGTGAAATGATAATTTATGTCATACATGTGAGAACATTTTATATTGTATTGACGGTGGCAATTTAAGCTTGTCAGTGGTCACCTAATTTAATTAGAACAACTAGAGGTATAATAAATACGAACCTCACGTACCCCACCTCCAATTTACCCTATGGTGGATTTATTAAAAAACATGAGATCTAAGTTAGGAGGCAGGGGATGAAGTTTAGTTGTAAGGTACCTATATGTAGCAGAATGGTTTCTATTTCAGTAATCAAATTACTTTGTAAATATCACAGGCCACTTCCTTTCATTCCTTTCATTATACTTGGTGCTTTTTTACATGTCTGCAAGGAGAGTCAATATTTAACCCTTTTTGTTTCCCATTAGACCAACCATTACCTATTTCTCAGTGAATACCACCTCTCCCCTCCCCCTTTCACTCCCCTTTCTCTTATTATTCTCTCCCCACCCCTCTTTCTACACTCCATCCCACCCCTCTATCTCTACCCATCTTACCCCACCTCTCTGTATCCCTCTCTTCCCCTCCCTCCCTCAAAACTTCCTCACCCCTCTCTCACCACACTGTCACTCCTATTTCAACCCACCCTCACCTCCTCTTACTCACATGCATGAGCTGGACAAATTAATTCAACATTCACACCATAGACTGTACAGTTCCCCATTTCCATTCAGTTTTTGCTTCTAAATTTGTTTGCTTCTATTTTGATAATAATATAACTACCATATGCCAGATTTTGTGCTTTCCCATTAGTCAGCCAAGAATGAAAACAGAGACCCCCCAGTGAATATGAACTCCTACGTCCCGTAATTATTGCAACGTCCTTGTCATAATTATTTCTCTTCCAACAATTCCCTTTGTTGCATATTATAAAATTCAATTGCAATATCTATATCGGTGATCTAAATCTTCGCAAAAAATAGAAACCATTCATTTCCTCTGTTACTTGATTAATTTGTAATTAAAGGCCTCCTAAATTCTTGTGTCTTTGCCTAAAGTTAAAGCAACACTATCACAGTTTAATTTATATTATATATTATATAAATTAATATAAAGTATGATGATTCTGTAATTGCCATCGTCAGATAAGATTGATTATGACGACAGCTCTGATAAGTCTTAAGGTTCACAGGGTTTTTTTTCAGTTCAGATAAGCAGTTTGTTTGTTACAGTTCTGTCTTCTCTCATTTAGGATGTATGTGTTTTAGATTACAAGGAGTATATAGGAAGACATTGTGTATTATAGCTTAAGTGAAGGATTAAGTCATGTAGAGACACATGTTACACACATACCTGGGTAATTCTAATAAGTTAATGTCATGTTTAACAGGTATCACGTTTTGAAGTGCATGTATTAGTTGTAGGAATGTGTTTGCCATGCAGAATGTCTACTTTATACTCATGCAAAGAAACATGTTACACACATACCTGGGTATTTCTAATAAGTAAATGTCATGTTTAACAGGTCTCATGTTTTGAAGTGCATGCATTGGTTGTAGGAATGTTTTTGCCGTGGAGAATGTCTACTTTATACTCATGTAGAGAAACATATTTCTAATCAGTTGATGTCATGTTTAACAGTTTGTTTTGAAGTTGTAGGGATGTTCTTGTCATGCAAAACCACTCTGTTATGTTTTTAGAGGTATGGAAGTGGTTAATTGGTTGTAACAGTAATTAGCAGAAGTTTTCAAATTATATGTAGATATGTGCTACTGGCTGGCACTAGACCTGGTACATTCCGTGCATTTGTAACAAATCATGAATACTTTGTAATATGTAAGCTTAAATTCCAATAATCAGTTTTGCTTGGACCACAACTTCTATGCTGGCCCCATGTTTTTTGGTTTTTGGTTACAAACTTCACGTAATTCCTGAATTTAACCTTCAGGTATGAAATGAAATGTGAGGAGAGAAGGAATCTGCAAAGTGCCTTTGGTGAGGGGAAGGTGGTCTTACATGTATAAATAAATATATATGAAAGGAAAGCTCTGAAAAGTTCCCATAGTTAGAAGGTCTTGAAGATTTCATTGAGATCTTCAGGTAGTGAGTTCATTTTGTATCGTTTGGTTTTATAGAATGTGTGGAAGAAGAACATATGACCTCTGACCTGTGAAGAAGAACATAGATGTCTAATCTTTTAATAGTTTCAGCACATTTTCATATCGTCGGTCCGGAAGGTTTCAGTGTACCAAAGAAAGTTGGGAAATCCCTTTCCTAGAAATAACTTAAAAGTAGCTGATCATGCTGTTATACTGTATATCATACTGTATATCCCAATGTATATCCCAATGATGGATTTTTTTGTTTTTTTAAAATGCACAAATAAATCAGAGCCTAACATACACTCTTTGTGACTATCACATGAGTGCCACAATTTCATGTTTAAGACTTTGAGCAAGTCTATTCCTTGTTTAAACCAAGCATATAGCAAATTTATAGCCAAATACTACTAGTGTAAATTGCCAGTTACCGCTTAATACTTCACTCGACAGTAAACGACCGTTTGTCTGAACCGTTAACCGCTGAAACGGTCTGATCCAACACACTCTGTTTGCAGTGTGCATGATTTCGGATTGCATGGTAGGCCTAACTTATTGACTGTGTAAGTAAAGTTATAATTACAAGGTGCTGGTAGCCTAAAGTTAGGGCCTACACAAATTCAGGCTGTCTAGTCTAAGTCAGTTTTAAATGATTATTGGAGTGTAAATTTCACCACACAAATAACAGCTTGTTTTATTCCCGTTTCCTCTTGTTGTGTACGTAATACAAGGAGTGGGCAACGAAATTTTCCATGCGGACAGTTAAGCAGGCAGTTACCAAACTTTCAGCTACTGAGTTGTGACCGTGGAAAACAACTGTTAGTGTTGTAGGAAGTTCGTTTAACACTTTGTAGCAGTTCTCGGTCCCTAATGAATTTGTGTAGTGTTGTAGGAAGTTCCTTCTAACACTTCCTAGCTGTTCTCTGTCCCCCTTGAATTTGTATGTACACATACGGTTTAAACTTATCATCTCAATTCCAGCAGCATCTTCGAAATCTAGTATATAGGATCACATCTGATAAACTTTATTAGCAATGCTATAAAGCCGGGGGGGTGGGGGGATGTTCTTGTAAAGGTCAAAGACAAAGATAATTTCTTTAATTTTGCTCAGTAGTTTAGTTTAAATAATCCTTCAACTTTTATGACTTTCAGCATTTCTTTGATCAGATTCCGCCAGAATAAGATAAGGTCTCGACTCTCTCGAGTCAAAATCAATTGAAGCGAGGAAAAAAAAAATCCCAAAACTTCTTCATGCATGCGTTATATATAAATATGGTTATAATTTTAGTAAATGCATGGGTGAAATTATTTGTCCCAAAAATTTGCCTCAGAATGCAAAATTGATGTTTATTTCCTTCCTTCACTGTGGAAATTTTTGCCATTTTCATTGAAGCTGTGTAGATTATTAAAACTGCATTCGAAAAGAAAGAAATGATTAAAGATTTGACTCCCAAAACACAGCGACTACAAGTGTCGTCCATCAGTGCAGCAGCTGTACAAACTTATAAAATGTATAACACGGAGTTAAGGGGACAGGCAGAGTTACCGTACACCCTCATAGATTAAATACCTAGTACTCCTCATTACCAAGGGGAATTCCACTCCTTCACATCCATATGTTTTGTGGCATTTACTTCTACTTGGGCTGTGATTCTGGCCTATAAAAAGAGTACAAACATACAGTAGTCGAAATACTCAACTATATCTAATATGTGTGTATGTACGGAACATTGCACAATTTACTTGAGGGCATCCACTAGAAATGGCAGTTGAATATATATATATATATATATATAAATATGTTTAATGTGTGCATTTGATAGCATAATAAAATGTAAGCAGCTGTTTGAATTTTCCCATGTATATAATACCTACTTTGAAAGACATGTTTGACGGACAAAGATCAAAATGAAAAGCATGACAATTAACCTCAAAATAAACTCCAAACAATGTACCGTGGCTATTGTTCCGATCTAAAGAATATGAGAACATGAGCTGTGTATTGCTTTCTTCTCCTATTACTCTCAGGGGGGACATACTTAGAAGGGTGTGCACCCCCTCTCCACTCCCCCTTTCAACTGCTAATGAAATTAAAAATAGTAATATTAGCATAATCCTGGGATCGGACCTAATTTATATAGACCTAACTCATAGACATAAATATGCCTCAGAAATTTGGAATGTATCAAAATTGAAAACTCTTCTCGGGGGGGAAGGGGGTGGGAAATCCTACCACATGGCAGCCAACTTCAACCTTTCCGCCGCTCCTTTCATAAAAACCAGGATCTGTTTCTGTATTCTTTCTCATTGGTGGGGGTGATTTGTACCAGCATCTACTGAATTCTCTGAACTCTTTGTATTTGATTGTTTAATCATTTAAATGATTCATCATTTTAATGATTATAAACTGTGTTTCTCTTTCAGAATTCTAAATATGAAAGGAAATGAAACCGAAAACAAAAATTCACCAAACTTATTCAGTGTTGCAGAACAAAATGGGCAATATTAATATACAGCTCTAATGATAGTAGTCTCTGCACACAGAAACCACACTGCAGAATTATATATATTAGCCGAAAGCTTAAGAACTTAAATCAATACTGGGCTGCTGACAGTCATACATATTTGACAGATGATCACTTAAATTTGATCAAAGCAAGATATTGTCCGAAAGTGGAATACAATTTATAGACAAAATTTTCATCTTCTCATGAATATTTATACAGAGAGATCAATGTTTTGAGGTGGAACGTAATTTGCCCCTCCCTGCACCTCTGGCCCGTTCTTCCACGAGCCTCTTGCGGTGTAGAGTTAGGTACATCTGCTGTGAATGCTTTGGCAGACGTTGAGTTTTTTTTTTGTAATAATAATAATCAGCAGTTGTTTTTACGACGCTTAAAGCGACCGCAAATCTGGGAGAAACCCCACGATGACTTATGGATTACAACTTACACGTCGGGTGGCTTCCAATTCAACATTATATCTCAAATTTGGAATCTTTTCAATGTAGAGAATCAATTCAGATGGGAAAAAACCGTACATTGCTCTTGGATGAAAAACCCACCTTACTATGACCCTGCCCGGGGATCGAACCCGGAACTTCCCGATTGCTAAGCCTCATTGCTTCAAATGCCACGGCCTGTATCCACTCGGCCACAGCACCGGTATTGAGCTTCTTTGCTGCTTTAATTAAGTATCACTCGATGAATGTGTTTAATAAATCTTTGGCAGAACTTTCATTTTGGCTAAAATATCCGATACTTCCTGCATGGCACAGTCGAAAATAATTGCAGGAAGTTGTGGGAGATCGGCCATTGGGGGGGGGGGATATTAATACAATAATTCAACCTCAGCAGCCTGAACTACATCAAAAGAAAAAGAGGAAGTGTCTTCCTTCCTTGAATTTGGGATTCAAACTTGATATATATTGCGATTGAAACATGACTTGACACGAACATACATACATACGAACATCAGTATAAACACCGGTTTTAAACATCATGATAGATTTGTTGTTATTTTTTAAGGAAACTTTACTCGTATTTTGGGGTAGGTATTAGCTTAAATGGTCATCATTATTGCTACCAGATTGTATACTGCGTAAAGTTTGGGGGGTGGGGGAGGCGGTGGGGAGGGGTTCTGCCTCCCCAAATTATTCCCAGACAAAGAGACAGTCTTACTTTGACAGATAAACGTCTACAATAAGAGAGGAACAAATGCTCTAGTGGTACGTGGCAGTAAACTTGATGGTAGATATGCGTGACCAATATTTGACTTTCTAGCATATTTTGCCAATACCGATGAGCGGTTAAAACAATTGTCTGATAAATCTGTTCTGTTCACTAGTTAGCAGTCCTCCTCAGCAGGGAAGAAAAAGTTGATAAAAAAATGATAATTTTTTTTGGGGGGGGGGGGGCTACTTAGCCTGGCCACTGATGGGCACCACTTTGCGGCTGGTCACCATAAGATGAGATTGTGACAATATTTGCATATATGGCAAAATGTGGAACACAGCACAACCATCTTCCCTCTCTCCTACTCCCCCTCCCCTGCCCCCATTTCTCCCCAACCTCACTCACCCCTTCGTCTCTCAATTATCTAAAAGCAGAAATGAACCTCACCTACTTCACCATATTAAAGTTTTATTGAAGGAAGTATATAATGAACAATAAAGTTCAACCGTTTTTCAATGCAGATTGCAAATACTGTACGTGAAGTGGGATTGATGTTTATGCAAATGTCTTTCTTCTCGAAAACCATATCTTATTAGACACTGAAAGGTAGATAAAGATAAGTGTTTTTAAAGTTCAATGAGAACCTTTGGTTGGCATTTGAAATATAAAGTAGTGTGCAAACAGTCTTATGAAAATAGATGTGGGGTTTAACCCATTGTCATAGAATCAAGCCCAATCTTTTGCGTAATAAACAAATAAACTGATATGAAAAGAAGTGGGCATCTTCCAGCACATTGTTCGGGGGGAGTGTTATTTGATGTGCTGTTCATACTTTGTGGCGCCACACTCCGTTATTTAGAACTTCGCACAAACTTCATCTCCCTGAATGAACTTTACGAAAGCTTCCCACTCATTCCTTTTGAAAAGTTTCCGTCATTTAAAGGTAATGTAAGAATTACCTTACATATGATCTTCTCGATTGTACAGCCACTCCCCCCCCCCCAGTACATGTAGAAGTAGTGATCATAACTCCCCATCCTATGTACCCCCCATCCCACCTCCAATCCCAGATCAAATTGCAGTGATGCCTATATCTCTAAGACAGACTTGGTACTACTGCTCAATAATTCTTTCAACTCTGTTCCTATACACCTTTGCACCCCACCCACCCCCTCCCCCTTCCCTGTACAACTTCCTGGCTCCTCTCAATATGTATTTGTTTTCTCTATCTGCTACACAGACCCTGATATTGCCGTGACAACCATCTTCCCATAGACCCATTTTCATGAGGACCAACATTTTCTGTGAAACTAAAGGCAATGTGAGGAAAACATTTACCATGCAGGAGAGGTGTAAACAAAAGGGAGAGGATCGACATTCATTCTTGCCCGAATGAAACAGTTTCTCAGCTATTAATTAATTAATTAAATTTATTTATTTATTTATTTATTTATTTATGTTTCCAACGATAAATTTCCTGTCAAAGTCGAAACCTGAATGGCCATACAGCTTTGAAATAACAACGGCAGTTCCCATATTGAACTGGCATTGTTTCGTTGGAAAAAGACGCGAATATGCATACGATAGAAAATTCAGAAGGCGGTCACAGTCTTTGGCTCTTCTAGCCGTTCCAGGGGGATGTTTGGTGTCCTCCTACCCTGGGCTTCCTGCTTCCAGGGGCATCTCCTGACCTACCTTCCTTCTATGGTTTACACATCTGTGGTCTTGGTTATGAAGTCAAGCCAAGCGAACGAGAACCCTTTCCATGACAGGATTCCAGTTTGCTGAGCTTGACGTGAAGCTCGTTGTGAACACGGGTTATTCACTTCACTTCCCCAACTTACCTGTTTCCACACTTCTATCGTACTCTACCATCCAGTTGAAGTCTACAGCTGACGTGGAGTCGTCCAACGAAACATTCTTGTTTCTAGGCATGGTGGGATAGAAATTATAGAGTGTTATGGTAAGGTGAGGACAGGTGAAGTGTAGTTGCCTGTAAGTGTTCCAGATTGGCAAGGTTTAGAGTATTGCAGTAAATTCAGTGTGTTTTTGACCTTGGTGGTTATGATTGATGGATTATTAAAAACAGAGGTAGGGCTATCACTGGTTAAATCTTATATCTTATAAGGAACTCTTATAAGGAAATACTTAATAGAATACTGGGCAGTTTTTTTCAATGGAAAAGAGCAATGATATTTATGGCTAGAACAGGATTCAAAGGAGTGGACCTCTGATGTCATATTGCTTTAATCAAAAATGTGCAAACCTCTAGTTTTCCCTTCACGTTGTAACAAATAATAAAAGCGATTCAAAATCACATGCTGGCACTCTGATGTCATATTTAGACTTTCTCAAGTCTTCAAACTTGTGTTTGAAGAAATGTTTTAAATTTAATAGTTGTTTAGTTTCAAATTTTAAAGAGTAAAATTTATGGTTTAATTGTCCACAGTACCAAACTATATTGTCACATTTGGGTATATCATAGATTCTTTCGTTTCTTGCAAGTTTGTATGTGGAATTGCCCCAAAAGTTCAAGAAGGCAGAAATTTTTTTGTGTAGTGACACTTTAGTGGAATATATATATATATATATATATTTAAAGTGACACAAACCTTGCTAGATAGACTGAAACAGCCACAAGGAATTAAATAAGTTGCCATTTTTAAGCATTTGTTTTTTCTGTGGCAATTATGTAATATCTAATTTGCATGGTATTTTATCATTTTGTGACAATTCGGTATTCACAAGGTTTTGTACCAATATCAACTGAGCAAGGCTGAATAAGTTGAAGTTTATTATAAAAGCTAAATTTTCATTGTTGTTTCACTTTACTAATTTGAACTTTACAAAGTCTCTCTGTCAAAGTTAAAAGTCAAGAAGTTTATGGGAAGGGAGAGTAGGTGTGGGTGGGTGGGGGCTGTTTGGGAGGGAGGGGTTCCGTACGCAAGTTTAAGTTCCTCTGGTTGTGTCGTACAATGTCATCTCATAATAGTGAATCCGTGTGAATATAGGGTCACTTGTCAAGATATTGGTATGAAATTTATGACCTCACTTTGTTGAACACCCTTCAACTAGAAAGAGGGCTTCCCCTCTCCACTACCCACCCTCCCCCCACCCCCACCCCACAATTTGCATCTTTGAACAATCTCATGAGTCTGAACAGATGGTTTGTAAATTGTTTATGTTGCAAATTTTTGTTTCCTTTTGGAATGGCAAATAATTTAAGGGGAATCTTCTGCAAGGATGTTGCAGTCTTCCTGAAAATATTAATTAAAAACCTGGATATTTATAAAAAAAAGTTATTCGTATCTATTGATTTTAAATCATGAGGAAAGAATACCAGAATAGAGTCTTGAAAAATACTGAGTTTTTGCTTTTGCTTTTCTTTGGGTACATTTCTCTCCGCACATCTCTTTACAACTACAACATGAATATGAAAGAATAATAATTTTTAAAAATTGTTTTTATTTTGGTTTTGTTTTTTTCAATTTTTGCTCTGGTATTTTGTGTTTTCGACTCAGTTATATTTTTCTTAAAGGTCGTCCGGGATTGTTATCAAATTTGGACCTGTTGAAATTTTCTAAAAGTTTTTTTTTAATTGCACTTAAAATGATTTGTGGAGGGTTCTGATCCACTAAGATATCACAAGACATCAATTATTATTAAATTGGACAAGAGGGGAAATGTAAAGAATGTGTGGTTTAAACATGGGCGACCATTACATGAATGTATGTTTATGCTTGCTATATACCAGATGCAGACATGCCGTGAGTCCGTAAGCAAATTCTAGCAAAGTTGCCGGTACTTGTTCTTGTGGGTTTGTACTCCTAATCGGGAAAAAATTAAGTAATCGGTCATCTCAGGCTTAGAGCCTTGTTATTGTACTTCTTGTCATGGATAGCCCCCCCCCCCCCCCTCCTCCTCTGGTCAAAAGGTCCCTCATTTATACACCCTCTCCTACCCAGTCAATGTTTTCTGCCCTTTCCCCACTTCCTAAATTATCAATCTGGGACCGTGCTAGTCAAAGTTGATAAATATGGGTAAAGTTAATCATATCCTAAAAATGTGCTAGAAAGTCAACCAGTCAATGTGCTAGAAAGTAAGTCAACCAGTAAATGGTCACTCGAGAGTGTGGTGGCCAATTGGCTAAGGCGTCGGACTCGTGATCCAAGGATTGCTGGTTCGATTCCTTCCTAGTTCATTACGTTGTGTCCTTGGGCAAGATGCTTTATCTCACTTGCCTCTCTCCACCCAGGGGTTAAATGGGTGGTACCTGTGAGGTAACTTGTCATTGGGCGCAGTATATAACTGCTGCCGACTGGAAGGATTGTCTCTGGGACAGGTTATCATTGACCAGGGTTGATATAACGTCTGTAAAGCACTTTGAGACCTATCGCTGGTATAAAGCACTATATAAAAAGCAAATATTATTATTATTATTATTATTAAACTCAATCATTCAGACCGTCTGCTTGGAAACAGGCTATTGTGTTTGTTTATTTTACTAGTGACAATTTCAACCACAAAAAGTTGCTAGAAGCGTCCTGATTGGTGGGTCGTGGCTAATCTACCATCAGAATATATCGTACGACTCTAAAAAAAAAAGTCCCTCAATGGCCTTATTTAACCTTCCTCGATGCCTGGGAATAATTGAAGCGATTTATGATCTTCACCGAACCAAATTTCTGTGACTATTTCTAGCTCTTTTACTGGGCTGAATTAAATTTGAAGGTCAAATTGATGACCTTATAATTAACTCGCATCAGTGTCTGGAAGAAAAACTTGAAATAGTCTGAACGTCCAAGAAAATTCCATTAAAAACTTAAAATAATATTTTCACCTTAGGAATACAAAATTGGAGACAAAACATGATGAGGATGATCTCTTCAGCCGCCATTTGGGACAATAATTCTAATATATCAGTTTATGGTTCTTACACTCCACGGTACAATTGCGATCGTATCAACTGTATGAATATTTCCGCATATTTTATTCCAAAGTTTTATTAAAATAACACAGGATAATCATAATGTTAGTAACAGTGCTTTGAAGCCTGACATAAACAATTTATACCAGAAAAAAATTCCCAACATGATGAACGTTAGATCCCCCTGTTTCTTTTTTCTTTGGGGGGGGGGGTGTATTTTTGTATATTATTGGTTTTTGCGCTAAGAGGTGTGAACTTAAGTCATCCTCACAATTTATTCAGAAGTTTTATTGAATAGAAACAGGATATTCATAATATCAGTAAAATTGCTTTGAAGCCTGACATAAACAGTTTATACCCACAAAAAATGTATATTTTCCCTAACGTGATGCACGTTTGACCCTCTCCCCCCCCCCCCCCCACCATTCTATTTTGGGGGAATATATATATATATATATTATTGGTTTTGTGGGATTAAGTGGTTGTGTGAACTATAGTCATCGGATAACCGTCACTTTCGGGTCTGTGGGATTTTTCTCGATGTCTCCCTCATTACCATACAAGGAAATATGTTTCCATTTTTCAGAGCAACAAAAGGGGAAAACGTATTATTGCGGATTCTGATCAAATAATAACAATCGTGAGTTGTTATAGGGACAAGCAAGTACACAAATAAGGGTTAGGGAGGGCTCTCAAGAAAACATACAACGATGCATATTGTTTGCACAACACAGGAAACCGTTCTTAGTAAACAAATAGGAATATCCGATATAGCAATGTGATACACCTCTTGGCGACTTGATCTGTTTGCCCATATTACCAGCAAAAGCAACATAACGTGAACTAAAGATCCGGGTTTGATTACACCAGGCTCGGCTGGGTTATTCATTAAAGCAAGCTATTTGATCGGTAAAATTTTTTTTTTTTAACTCAAAATATTTTCGTCATTAATTAAGCACAAATACCCTTCTTTTTTTATTTCATCGAAGGAAGGGTTATGAGTGAGTCACTAATTCACAACTTTGACACACTTGGATGTCCCACTGTTCGTAGGGCCCGTCTGGTCCAATAATCAGTCCGGTCAGAAGCAGGTTATGTTACTAATTGAACCAACATTCAGTTGTGGGAGATTTCTTTATCACAGTTAACCAAATTCGAAACTATAGGTAAAAAAAAGAAGAACATTTCCAAAATGCCATTTCACCTAAAAATTGATAACAGATATTTTCGCGCAAGCAAAATGTGTATTATAATAAATATATAGGCCTTATCAGTACCGGCTCCCAAAGTTACCAATTTTTTTTTTTTTTTTTTGAAGTTTTACAAGAACCTTTTTTAAATTTTCCCCAGACAGTTGACGAGTGGTGAGAATCATACATATAAATCAGTTTTTTTGCAGTGAGTGACTCTAAATGCCTCAAGGGGGTGTCTACACATGACTGTTGACTCTGAACGGCTATTGTAATCCTGATTAATCTGGGGCCAAGACTAATTACCTGTAAAAAAAAAAATGGGGCTGAAACGCTTTCCTTCGTCGTTAAACAGCTTCCTGTATTCGTCAAGTTGTTAATCTATTGTTAATTATAAAGTTACTGTATGATGACGGGAATGTACATGTGTACTAAAAAGTAACGCACTGATCCAAAAATAAGATAAGAATGATATGCAATGACTCCAAATATAAAGAACGTGAAATAATCAGTGACCGTCTTCCATGGCTCAAACGTATATAACAGTTAAGTGACAATTTTCAAACTGACGTACGCCCGCAGGAGCTGAACAGAGGCGTAGCAATGGGCGGTGACGGCGATCCATTGAACCAGGGCTCCCAATGTATATGGATATCCCCAAGGGTTGGATCCGACTTTTCCGAGCCGACGGATCACAACTGCCTGCAGGGGCGTCAATCCGTTTTTCAAGATTGGAGGGCCAAAGTTACCAATATATAGCCCTCCGTGAATGCAAATACAATTTATGAGAAACATACCCAATTGGCTGTAAGATGTACCTCCTTCAACCCCCCCCCCCCCCACCCATTCTCCTTCCCTATTATTCTTCCTTCCCCATTGTTCTTCCTTCCCCCCCCCCCCCCCCACCCTTCCTTTCCCATACCATGTGTTTCGAGGAAGCAAATTATTTCAGTGGCTCGGGGAGCTATTTAAGAGTGAGATACGGGCAGAAAACCTGTGGCTAGTTTTGGGGATCTTCCCAAGAAGAATTTAATTTTTGTAGATGTTACTTTGTGCCAAATGAGACAGAGAAATGTTAACATTTTATCTCAAAATTTCGACGATTTTATCTCAACTTAAGTAGCTCTATTCCTCAAAGTTTCGACTGCTTTCCTCGCGGGAAGTTCAACTTTTTATCTCGAAAAAAAAATGAATATGATTTAATTTGTGTCACAAAATTTCAAATTCCTTTGATACAAAAACAAAATGGAAATTTCGATATAAAGGGGCCGGCGAAATTTCGCGAGTGTTTATCTCAAAAATTTGAACTATAAAATCTCAAAATGTCGACTTTTCTTGAAAATATAGGATTAAAGATGGTACTAAATAAGGTGGAGTGTTTCTATGTAAGTGTAGTGCGTAAGTGTAGGCAACTGAGTGTATACGAATGGTCCACATGATCCACATCCATAAACTGTTGACATTTTCTGTGTTTCTTGCGAAATTCGTACTTAGTATTTGGAAATTGGTACTTTTTATCGAAATATTCAAAAGAAAGTTCGATCTATTATGAAATACTTTGGCACTCTCTTTGCTAATTCAAAAACCCAGCACTGTTTTTTTTTTTAACATTAATGATTTTGTATCACGTACAGTTTAGATAAAGCAATGGTGAAGCTCCCCCTCCCCAATTCTCATTCTTAAACCGAGACCCATAGCTACGCCATTGGCACTAAGATATGTGTTGCCAAGAGTGTCCAGGATTAATTTGAAGAGTCCAAATTGATTAAGGAAACTTTCGAAAATGTTAAATATTTTACTGAAACAGTCACGGCCAATACTGATGACCAATCAATACATATTGGCTATTCCGTTACTATCGACGTAATAGTTATCACAAGAAAATCAAGATTAAGTTACAAGATATATCGCTTATAAATGTAGAGAGTTTGTCGTGATCTCCTCCTCTGCTAAGCATATCACTTTAAATGCTGCAAACTATTTATTAAGCAAGGTTCAACACTGCACGTCATCCTTTCCTACAAAGACAAGCAGAATGATACTTTATCTGGCATTTTCTGTTTCATTTTACGGCGAAAACCGTACTATTTTGACCTTTAGAAAAATAGTGACAAAAATCAACAACTTGAAGATTGACAAGGGGAGGAAGGGTGGGAGGAAAAGGGGGCGTATACAGGCCTGGCTAGAAAAGGTGTGAAGGGGGCCTACTGCTCCGGGGCTCGGTGTCCAAAAGAGGGTACGGAGAAGTATGAAGTATAAAGAGCAATGATTTCTTATTTTCAAAATATTCTAAATCAGTCGCCGGGGAATCTTGAATTTATTGTTATTTATTAGCACAACCTTCCGTTTAGAGATACTTTTATAGACCATAATTGTTATAGACTACATTTGCCTTAGAATGCACTATTTTACTTCTAAATTTTCCTCTTTTTTTTACCTGGGGAGAACTGCAACACCCCTCCCCATTCCAGCTGCGTTATTATGATGGTCTGTACAACTCTTCCATTACAATGACGTCACTTTACACCTTTTTTTTCCTTTGCGGACGGACGACCTTTCAGTTCATATTGATTCTATCGTTGACTCCTATTACAGCTGTTGCACTTCCACAAACAATTTTACTGGCAAACTAATATAGCCCTAAATCCTGATGTTAACGGTAAAAAAAAGGGTTGTTAGAATAACAGTATAGATAAGTTGCAATTAGGGGAAATCCCCTTCCTTTTAGTGCCTGATTAGGTTAGGTATTTTAATAATAAAACATCGAGGCTTATCTTTCAATCAATTCAGGGAAAAGTAAATGGTTATCGATAGAGAGATCAATTGCGCGATAACGAACAGGGCTACAAATAAGCTTTCAGCTTTTTTCTCTCTTTTTTTTTGGGCGTGTTTGCTGCGTGGCACGCACGTTATTAGTTATTTAATGTTTTTTCCGGTTTGTGTGTGATAAACTAAAAAGATAAGACACAAAAAAAAACAGTTTCTGAAGTTAAACCAAGTCGGTAAACTAGGATGTTTAATACTGACAAGCTTAATCGTTTACTCCCCAAGAAGTTAAAGCAATGCTCACAACATACGGATATATACGCGAAGGTCACATCAAAAAAGGGAAGAAATTGCAGTGTACTGTATCCATTGAAAACCTAGACCCTGTTTGAGGCTGCTTTGCGCGTCTTCTATATACGACCTTGGGGTCATATGGTGGGAACTTATCGCGGCTCCTTCCTTTTGTAATTATGGGCAATTGAGACGGTGAGTGAAATGCGCAAGATGGTGAAAACACGAAAAACATAACCTGACGTTTATGGCACAACTCTTGTTGTTGTTTTTGTTGTTGTTGGGGTTCTTTAATTTCTTGGGGTGGGATGGGGTGGGGGTAATATGTAGGTACTGCAGTGGGTGTCAAGCGGATTTAAATGTTAACTTTGTACGGTCCTTTATAGTACACTCCCATTCATCTTGAGGTGTAAATATGGGGCAAGATTAATTTGCATGTGAACCTTTGGATTTTATGTAAGTTGTTATGGCTAATTACCGTACATTTTTTTAATGACGTTTTAGACTGGAAAATAATCGTTGAAATCGAAAAATGACATTCGTATCACCCGCCGAAGTATAGGCATATTGGTATCACTAACAGACCTGGTTCATGTGTACCAGCAGAAACGAATAGCATCAGCAGCCGAATAAAAGGTTCGTGTCACCAGCCGATGTGATTTGTATCACTTGCCGAAATTGGTCGTGTCATTCGTCCGAAATGGTTCGTGCCACCAGTTGCCTGGTCCTCGCATAGCAATGATTAATATTACTATCGCCGAAACTACTCTCATCAACAGCCGAGAAAGGTTCGCAGTACATCACACGCCGAAGTGGTTGGTATATCGCTTGCCGAAATGATTTCTATCAATTTTGTGTAAAGCAACTCACTTTCGACAGCCGATAAAAACTTATACCGCATAGTGAACAAATTAATAAACAAGGCTAGTTGCAGCACGTGGAAAATGTTGCTGGTAGTTATACTTAACCTCATGGGTTTATCCTCGTATAAACTGTAGTATTATCGTTCGAGGCATGTTTACGGCACCTAATATAATATAATGTAACCGAGAGAGCGTTATGTGGTTAAGGCAGTGGACTTGTGAGCTAAGGTTTGCAACAGTTATATATATATATATATAACAATGTAGCAATTGGCTATAATCAATAATTTACATTTTTGGATAGGCATAGCAACAATGAAATGAGAACATATTATGTTTATAAGGTCACAAAGATTATTACATGGATCATGTAAGCTGTAGATCATAGATGTTTATGATTATGATAAAGATGATAAAGATGTCATATCATCTATTGTCTTGGCTTATCGAAAAGAGGCAAACATATTAATCACACGGAATTATTAAAATCTTTTGTCGGCAAAAAAATGACAAAGAAAATTTGCGATAAGATCATATATATCTGCAGTTATGTACATAAAATGTTCAGCTGTAAGTTTGGAGTATTTATTTCTCTTTAAGGTTATGGAAAGGTGAAGTTGTAAATTAAGTTTCGCAACGATCATGAACTTTGAAATTTTATTTCAATTTTCCTTTGTTTTTACCTTATGTCTTGTATGCTATTGAAACTTGCTGACAAGATAAGTCAATTGCAGTTCATAAACACAAAGTGTCGAGTAGTCAACACTTTGTTGCAATTATAAAAGCAAAAGTTGTTAATGAACTTCCTGTTTCCAAAAGTACAATTGATGTGATGATCTACAGTGACGTCACAGATAATTACTGAATGCTCTATGTGTAACTAAGATATAGGAACTTGAAACATTTAATATAATACGTCAACAAGTGTCAAACTCTATATGTAAAGTTGGGAGTTCACGGGGGGTGGGAGGATGGATTCTATAAAAAAAAAAGTGTGGCCCATGTAATGACTGAAACAATGTCGATATCGTCACTCTCACCGCCACCTCCCCTCCCCCCCCCCCACCCCGATCCCGATCCGCTCCCAAATCTTTCATCCAACATGTCCCATCCGTCCCCCCTCCCATACAATAACTAACCTGAGATACGATATCCATGGCAGGGTCGCAACCACACACCGAGTAAAGGCTTCCATGCTGAAGCCTAAGTGTGAAACGACTCCTCTTTGCTGCATAGCAACGTTACCCTGACTTCTGGAGTTATTAAACATCTGTTCTGACACTTACGGAACAAATTATTTGGGTTTTAGCAACACCTGCAGATTTTCCATTTCAAACGCACTATCCCCCGCGAAGCAAGTAAATATGCGTACAAAATACATTGTCAGTTGGTGTTTTACAAAAGTGTTACTCTAACATACCTCTAGTGTTTGATCATGTCGAGAAAGAATACTGTTACTTTTACTCTTTGAAACTTTGCAAATATAGGCCTATATGGAACGCCAAAAGTGTCGCTAAACAAAAGTGTGGTATTGG
>KN883842.1:107746-123789 GCA_000934455.1 Apostichopus parvimensis
CAAATGTCGGAAATTTTCGTCGTGTCGTATTTGTTTATGATCGATCGCTGGGATATCAACTTCTAAGAACCGGAGTTTCGGAAACCAAATTTGATTACGCGTTCAGTTTCATTATGATGACCTTAAAGGTCAATATCCACTTATCCAGGTACACTGGCAAGTTTTCTACATACATTGTTCGAACAGGACCTCCTAAGGGCATTTGTCACCAATATCAACAAGACAATAAATAAAAACCAATTGTGAATTCGTAAACAGATCCGATTAAACCACGATATACCACCTGATTTATTTCGTGGTAACACGACGTTTTTGTAACCATGCATCAGGACCAGGGAGCTGCTATTCCAGCTCCCTGCATGGACAATATTATATTGTTCATATATACGGCCGATCAGTGAAGCCATCAATGGCACCCCGGACCAACTCACCGCTCCGGGTCGGGCCGAATGGTGGAAACCATTCGTTCATATCAAATGTTGTTGCTTACGTCATTTCTAATATAATATGATGGTTTCTAATAACGCTATATATATATAGCTACTGTGCTACATGCAGATATATAGGGACAAACGCGTAGATCTTGGAAGTATACTAGTTATATACTTGCAAATGTACATGAAAGTACCATTAAAATATACACAGCACATCAAGGGCGCAACGGCGTACACTTATGAGTGTGCGTGGGGGATGGTAAAGGCCCCGGAATAAATTACCACCCACCCACAGCCCCCGCGCACGACTGGCGGACGGAATATAACCAACTATATAAACATGGAATGCGCCGTACAACCAAAACAGCCGAAAAATTCTTCAACGTTGTTTGACAAGTTGCAAAATATATCACCACTTTCCATCTTAGTACCCTCACTTTTTACCAAATTTTCTCAAGGCCACCCTTCCCCTTACACCCCTCCCCCTCCCGGGTATGACGACATTAACATCTTATCTGCCCCAGTAGAAAAAAAACAGAAAATAGATGGTGGTTGCGTCATTGTAGCAAAAACAGTTGACGGTTGCTAGTCATGATAGGCTTACGATTGTCACTTTCAGATTCAATCAAGACACATGAGCAATGATGTACACAAGCCGTCAGTAAACGGTTAGGCCCACGACTCAGGACCTTCACTGAGAACTGAGCCTATTATACCATCACATCCTTAGAAACAATGTTTAGAATGCAGTCTATGGTGTTACAAAAAAAAACATTTTTTTCTGTGGCTAAAGTTGATTGCTGAGCAAAATTGCTGACAATGTTCTGAATCTAACTGTGAAAACAACATCCTCGTAGCAATTTGTATTGCGAAGACATGAATTTTTAAAATTTAGTGATATTTTGTGATTGCATCTGGCAACAGTAGCATGGATGATGTAATCAGGGCGATTCAGCTGAAAATAATTTTTGTTTTTCTTTATAATTTGTCAATTATTTATATTCACAAACAGAAAGAATACTTCTACAAAAAGATACATTTTTGATGAAATTCTAAGTACAGAGAACTTTGACAGCTAAACAAACATGCCAAATGTATCAGGTTTCAAGGATAAGTCAAAAGGAAGATTATAATAGCCTAAGTAAAGCTTCCAAACAGTGTTTGCCCAGATGACATCACAGACCCCCTATTGTGATCCAACTTCCTATAGTTGAAGGTTTAGCCAGTCAAACTATAGGTCACATTCAAGCAAACATATCTCAAGTTAGGGGCATGATATTGAGATGGGGGTTTCAATTAGCAGTGTGGAACATTTTTTCTCTTCAATATAAGTTTCACACTGGTTTGTCACCAGAATACCCCTTTAATCAATCTCCGGTGGCTAGCTACGAAAACTATAAAATACGTGAGGAATAATTCAGCTACCGACGGAAATGATTTGAGATCCACTTTGGGGGAGCGCTTCAAAGTTTTAGGGGCCAACGTTTTATACGAAGTTTCGTACAAAAAGGCGGCAATTGACGACTTCCACATTCTTGTTAGCAAAGTACGTTAGGCTATACGGACCTTTGCAATATGGCTGTCTGACAAATATAGGTGTAGGCTAAGTGTTAATGTTCGTTTGAAATGCAGCGAAGTCTTTTTGCGAGTAATTTTGATATCGTGTTACATGTTGTTAATGTTAATGCAGAAAAATAACTGCTAAACAGGTTTTATTTTTCAAAACGCGATCAAAAATGCCCTCCAAAAAAATTACCAGCTACTTTAAATAATCACCGCTGCGTTTGGCCTCGATCGAGTCACCGTGGGCGTTGACTATCTTTGAAAACAACATCAACAAAAGCAGAGAGAGTGAGAGACCATCTGAAATTGGTTTCATCGGGGTGTCCTGACTTTGAGTTTCATTAAATCTGATAGGTTTGATACTTTTATCCATGTTCTATAGGGAATTTGGTCCGTATATAGATTTGACCGGTGAAAATAGGGTCAACTCTGTGATCCGAGCGGGGTGTTATCTCGAGTGGAGATTACCTTAATCTTCCTTCGATTAGCCCGGAGTGAGGGTATATATATTGAATGGTATACAGAGCCGTGCTATATACGCAGGCAAAGCCGGGCAGTGATTTGAGCAAATAAATGTACTGCGAGTCGACTGATGCATGTAAGTTGGTGTGCATTTCTTTGTCAGTCATATCCTGGAATGAAGGAGTTTAGAAGACCCATGGCAGTATATTACTGCCATGGATCAGGGAGTTGTTAGTGCCAAGGCAACTGGTACACAATTTCACTGCGGGCCCGTCAGATCAATCTCGTGCCCACCACCCCCCCCCCTCCGTCTTATTCATTTAGTGGTTAATTACGGTAATGATTAATTGCTAAAGTTTTGGTTAGCATTTCAGTCGGCTGTTTTCGGGTTTCCGGAAATAAGGTCCAATATGACCAATTGGAAAACGGATAATGATCTGTTTAAAATGCCCTAATCACATGATAACGAAGTCACTTTACCTTATATATGGATATTAACACTAGTCCTATGAATTATATATGTAAATCTTGTGAACGATTTTGGAGACGTTGATTGGCAATAAGTCTTTAACATTTTCTTAATCTTTCTGACAAATTAATTTTAGCCATAGGTCGTCAGTATTGTTTTACAGATGTATTGTAAATATTACAGATGTATTCGGCGATAGTATTGTATTTTCACGACGGTCATTACCCATGCACTTCCGATTTTCTCCCCCCCCCCCCCCCCCCCCACACCACCACCATCCCATTACGGTAAATGAAAAATTCATGACGATGAGGTGCGTGAATTTTTTGTTTCCTTTGATGCATTATTCTCTGAATTTGAAAGTATAAAGGGACCAATGTGACCATTTTCTTATTTCTAGTCTAATTTTGCTGGAAAATTGCAGGGTCTGTGGGGTGGGTACAGAGGGGGTTACTGATGACCTGGTTATAGCATTTGCACGATAGCAGTTTGAGGGTTCATTTTGTGCTCAAAATGTCTGCGTTCGAACAACCAAAAATAACCTCCCCTTGTATAAGATCTTCATTTCCACACACGATGTCACGTGACATATTCCACTATGACAGTGGGATGCAGTAGGATGGCCAGGCATTTGAGGATATATTAGGCACGAAGAGCGGTCCGGGGTAGTGATGAAATGCATTTCGTATTTTAAGTTCTATAGTATACTTTGTAAACTTTCCACTTTTGGTATAACTTTATCGATATACTTCCGATCATATAAACTTGAGTGTTAATTAGTGAAATTTAATCAATAATTCATATTAATTTAATAATAATAATAATAATAGTAATAATAAAAAAAACCAGAAATAATGACACAAAAAAACACGCTTTTTTTTTACCTTTTTTTCCTTTTCTTCTTCTCAACAATCTTTTAGCACACATTATTGCGCAATCATTCATCTTCATAGTACAGAATGTTGTATTGTCACACCTCGATTAGCTGCGCTCTGGGTTTAAATGTACATCCATAAGAAACACTTACGTGATAGCTTGGCAAATTTACAAGACCAAAAAAAAAAGAAAAAAAAGAAGAAAGATTTGACTCTTTTTTTTTTTTAAGCGGTCTGTGACAAATAATATATATACACAAGGTTGGTATTAGACCCTCTTTTCTCTTCTTAAATAAACACACCAAAACATGAGGAAAGAAGCAAAGGAACCGAGTTGTCTCGAAACTAAATGAAACACAAGCAATTAGAAGGTCTAGAAATATTAATGGAATAAAAATGAGACTTTTTAAACATGACGCCAGAATGTTTTTTTTTCTAGACAACGCTAAAGCAGGCTTGTTTGGTCATTAACTTTATCAAAACCAAGCAAATATTACTCTAAATATGAATAAAATTGATCAAATTAGTACCACACCCTCATATGAAATATAATGAGCGAGTCATCAATGAACAGTTTTCAATTTCTTTTTTCGATTCACATTTCGTTCTAGAAAACTTCAAAATTTCTGAAGAAAAAAAAAATCCGAAATGTTTCGACTTTTCATTCTTACTTCATTGATTGATATAAACCTTGAAATATAGTCAAACTTATAAATATTATCATATAAGAAATCAACTCGAGAACACTGCTTTAAGTCTAAATCAACTCGAGAAAGCTCCTTTAAATTTCTCTTCCAAATCGGTGAGTCAAACAACGGACGTATGTACACACACCTCCAGAAATATTAAGACCTATCATGCATGAAACATAGAATTATGATATAGACGATACACCCTTAAAAGAGATAAAGGGGGGGGGGGCAAGGTTAGAATGAATAGAAGGATATTAAAGGGGTGGTACTGGTCTCTTTTGTTATTTTGTTGGTAGTGGTTACCAAACATATTCAGAAAGATTACCAGTTGGATTTAATATGTTTTGTTTTTTATATAAGTTTTAAATATCTTTATAGATGATTGAAATTAATCTAGGAAACATCATGCACACACAACATATTGACCAACAGCCAGATCACGTGATATTTCGGTGGATACTTCAAATAATTAATCTTCATAACTTTCATCAGTAGTAATACCTTTCTAACAATAATACTTACATTGAACACACTGTCAAACATTCCAATAATATATACTTTCTTTTCTTCTTCAATTCACCGTCCTCGTGTATCCATATACACCCATTAATAACTCAACTATACATCT
Source organism: Apostichopus parvimensis (assembly GCA_000934455.1). Lineage (NCBI taxonomy): Eukaryota > Metazoa > Echinodermata > Holothuroidea > Aspidochirotida > Stichopodidae > Apostichopus > Apostichopus parvimensis. The sequence goes on from KN883842.1 coordinate 112,870, forward strand.
TTGTAATGTAAACCTTTTCAAAAATAAACCTTTTCTTCACACGAAAAATCATAGAGTCAAAACTGCCCATTACTATAACCAGCCAGTCATGGCGACGAAAGAAAGTAAGAAAAAAACAAATGAAGATAATATTATCAATTACACGTGTTGTGCAAAAGGCATTTTTTTTTAAATATTTAAGTCAAGGTATTTAATTAAACAATATGATACATATCTACTTTATTATCTCTTTAATTTAAAATTGAAAGAATATCAGAATACAAGCTTAACTGCGTCATTTTGCCTCAAATCAATGTGTCTGCCACACTGTTGTTACACCAGTTAATTACCACTTGCATATACACAAATAGACCTATATAATTACATAATAGAAAGGTACTCTTTTGTTTAAGCCTACCGACCGCCACTTCCCCCCCCCCTCCCCAAACAAAATAATAATGAAACTAGGACACGCTTTGTCTCATAATCACCGAACATGAAACACTGGCTATTGTATCAACATTTCTTATCATGAGATGAATTTGTACATAAAATCGATATCAACATTAGCGTCATTCACTTCAAAAAAGCAGTCAACAAAAAATTTTCGCGTTCCAAAAATAGTCAACAAAATGGCCACTCAATGTTGTCAGCCTACGCATGTTGAACAAATATTAGCCTATATCATCGTTCATGAATATTGCATACAAGATAGTCATTAATCAAGTATATAATACACAAATTGATCGATTTTTTTTTTTTTTAATTTGTCGATTTTTCACACATTATTCTATAATAACCGTTACATGTTAGTCATTATCAGCTGTTGTCTAGTACAACTGCTGACTTCCAAATAATTTTTCACTCTCCAAAAAGTGACTTTCTCTTAACCAATTTTCCGTTCCAACATTTGTACAAAAAAAAAAAAAAAAAAATCAATTAAATATCCTTTCCGCTTTTCACACATTTGATGACCTTTTTCTTCGTGACGTAACAACCATATAACCTAACGACCTTTTTCTCTCTCTCTCTCTCTCACACACATGAAATAGAATTGAAATGAGCGTACACAACTTAAATTCCTTGGGAAAACCGTCACTGCAGTATATTCCGATGTTATGAAAACAAATGTAAGCAACGAAGTGTGACCTTTTTTTTTCATCACGACACCATATGTCCGTAATATTTCTGTTTTTGAAAGAGACCTTCTCAGAGACAACATGCGGCGGGATTTGCTTTTAATTAAACTTTTTTTTAATATAACAGTTAAACCGCATGTCCGTTCTATGAAAATGAGAAAATTCCCCCACGATATTAACGTTAACTACTTAAGCTTTGCATGGGAATGTTTTGTTTTTGTTGTTTTTTTTCCCCCCATTTATTTTTGCCTTTTTTTTTTTTTGCCTTTTCTTCTTTCTTTAAGATTATTTTTTTTTTTTTTTTTGCCTTTTCTTCTTTCTTTAAGATTATTTTTGGTTTTTTTCCTTCACGGTGGATAAATTTGTGTTTGCAACGGTAATATACAATGCCGGATCCCAACACGATCATGACCTACAAAATGAAACCGCATAACCCTAAACTATAAAGAATATAAACGGATGAGATCTGACGTTTAGCTTGAATGCTAACAATTTCAACTTTAACAATTTGTTCCAAAAAGTGTGTGGTATTTTTATGTAGTATGTCTTTGTTAATTGGCTTCCCTTCGCCCAGTGAAGCGCGTATCTCTTGCCTTTTTTGTTTTAACGTAGTACTCATATACTGTAACACGGCTATATATATATCACTATACAGTGTACACTATAAACCAGTGGAACAGATCGAAGCACTGTCTGCATAGCCTATTTATACGATCCGGCACACGTTAAGTCCAGTCTGGAGAAACCACGTGATACACACGTGCATTTGTAAAGCTCACTTCAATTATATATAGGCCTATGTTCATGAAGCGATTAGGCTATAGGGACTGTATAATGTTTTGCCTACTACACATTCCTTGCTGAGGTACAATGGGTGGGTGACTATGAGTCCACGCATTCCGCAGTGCTGTTCATAAAATCGGTACACCCCCCCGATACAATAGTCTGCAAACCTATATAGTACATCGTTAAGTAAGGTATTTAACTGTTTTGTGTAAGTGTCAGTTTTATGTGTTAACAAATCATGAAGGTTAATATTATCATAACTTACTCGCCCTTTTCGTTTTTGGAACATTATTTGCATATGTACATACATACCGAACCCGTGTATGGGAGATGTGCACCTTTAAACTACCCACAACGGATGTGATTTGCACTATTTAAGTATCAACTATATGTACTCCACGAACGCGCATATGAGACAATGGTATTTAATACACTTTATTCCTATTTTCCCGTTCTTGTGATTAACAAACACTGGGGGGAAATTTGGGACTTTTCTCCTATAGATTTCGTTGCATTTTATAGCAAAGAACACATTTTGTGATTAAATATTTACAAGGTATTATATACTGCAGAAACATGCCATATATATGACCGCATTTTAATAACCTTTTCAGTGTTCTCATTATGAAAGCATAATGAACAATGTTTACTAGTCCATACACACACACACAAAAACAGCTGTTAGCCCCGTTATCATATCCAAACATTCTCATACAAGATTATAAATACAGCGCAAGGCAGAAGTAACTCCAAACAACTTGATGGTAGCAAAGTACGAAGTATACCAAGTCCCTCAGATAAAGCCCCCCTGAAAGGTGGAGAGCCTGATAAACTCCCATCACGATTTACACAAACGACAATAAAGATTCTTAGAGATTACCAACAAAGGGTTAAAGAACACACTACGTGAGTCAATAGGTTATCCCTTTATCCCCCCCTCCCCCCAATTTTTCTTTATCAAAATAGGCTTTTCATATTATATGACGAAGCTGTTTGTATGTATTAGCTGGCATAGGTCCTATTGTTATGCAAATTTCTTTAACTTGAGATCAGTGCATTGTTGTTCGTCATGGGTAAATACAACAGGCATTACTGATATTCTATCAACATCTGCAAACTCACTGCGGGGTCACTCTAAAACTGACACAGCGCGGTGGGTGAACAACCACTGTAGTGGGCATATTCAGGTCTATACCGTTGGTTAACGATACATTTTATGAATACTTAGATGTATTGATAAACCCACGTGATTAATTCAACAATAACGTCGGATTTATTGATGGTATACATATCAATACAAGCTATATACGCCTCCTTTATGCAACAGAAACCGAATTTACACATAAAACAGAATTCTATTCACCTACTAGCCTTATTTCAACAGATTTCATCACCTATAAGATTGTCTCTTGTATTAAAGTACACGCTATATATAGGTTGTACGTAAACCCTTTTTTTTGGGGGGGGGGGGGTTAACAATATGTAAATTTGTGTGGCTCTGACCAAGCAAATACTGTGGTATTAATACATAATTGGAAACAATTGTCGACATCGTCGTTGTTGTTTTTGTAGAGTTGTGATGAATGTTCAGGTGCACCGGAAGTATTATAAGTCACACTAAAATTAAGTACTAGAGTTCATAGTAAATATGTATATGATTTTTTTTGTCGTTACTTCGTTTCACTGAAATTGTGCTTCAAAACAAATCGAAATTTACTTACATTAAATTGTCAACCGAGCGATACAGTATAATTATCACTACACTTAAAATATACTTGTGATATAAACACGCAAAAAGGATTAATTAAAAAGCGCTTCGTGCATGCAATTTTGCTGCTTAAAATAAAGCTTTTTTTTTCAACGACTGTTCTTTATCCAGTCGTTTCCAAAAACGGATGGATAACTAAATCTACCACTGCAGGTGGTGGAAGACTCTTTAACATTCTTTAACACTCTTTAACACTCCTTAACACTCTTTAACATTCTAAAGTTTTGATCAACTTTACATAGATACCTGTGTATGCTAAATGACACACATTCTTTACTCAATAATGAAAGTGATATATCCCCTTGAGGCTTGAGCATCATAGCCGCTCACTTCCATGCAGGACTCTAACATTTAAATAACATTTTTGTTCTTGTTTAGTTATATTACAAAACTGAGACAACACTGTCGTAAAATAGACTAAAGAAACAGCCGTTTCATCATAATGCAACAAATATAATATCTGCTTGACCTTACAAGCGTACTGTCGTGAAACTTTCTATAGTTAGTTACCCGTACAATTAATTAAAAAAGTTTACTGCGTACCAACGGTTCAATGACAACCGCGAGAAAAAGAAGAAGAAGAAGAAGATATATCGAAAAAACGCCAACCCCTCAAAACAGAAATTATGTTGACTTATTACTGTAGGGTTATAAAACAACTTTAGGTATAGGGGGATAGTGGGAAACTATGTACAAGTTAATTTTGATATTACAAAAGAAAGAAAGAAAATATAATAAAAGTTTGATCCCCTGTTAAAGGCAAGTTTCTTCATAAAACTGAAGTTAATACTGATATTGCGTTCGTCTAATTGACAATCAAACTTTTGGATCGCTTTAAATGTACATATTGTAGATTTTATATATCCAGTGGGTAAAGGTTGTCAAAGAGAGGTTACATATCCTCTTACAACATCAACAACGGTTTGGAAACGATCATCGGAAGCTAGCGTCAGTCGTATCCGAAATTATCTCTCTGCAGTGCTAACACAAGCCTATAACGGTTTAAGTATATGGTGTCCTGTGAAATCACATGCCAAATTTTTTTTACTGTCTTTTTTTGCTTTTTTTGCAAGTCACTTTTGGGACAACGTCGTCGTGTGAACGTTTTGTTGAGGTTATATAGAGTCTCATACATTTCTCTTTAAGCATCACTCGAAATAACGTCTCGAAATAACCACGTGAGCACTGTTGGCAATGAACACGTGATAACGCATACTGTATGTGAGTCAAAGTTACTCCCTAACACAGGTGGTATATCATATATGTAAATGAACCGTAGAACAAACTCGGCGACAAGATCCGAGTCAATTGGAAAATAAAATTCACTTATTTCTCGACTATTTGACACCCAATTACCTCGAGGGTGAGACTTCTACTCAAATTACGCATTTGAGCTTGACGACATTGAATGAAATGATTATTTGGTGCATGCAACCTTTTCATTTTCAACCGAGTACCCATTATAAGTCTATTTCCAGCATATTACCTAATTATTTCGCCAGTAATCTTGTGCATAGTCTAGTCAGCAGTTACGGTACTTAAAGGCTATCATTCAGTGATTGATAATCCTATTCAAACATCCCCCACCTTGCGGCTTTAGTATCTATTCAAAGTATTGACAGATTATAGAATACCATTACCATAGATTCTTAGGATTTAAAATGCCAATACGACAAGAATTTGAAAATCGCCGGTTCAGTTGTTATGAAGCTATACAGAAAGTTCATTCACCATTGAGCTGTGAACGCTTCGGGGACTAGGTAAATTAATTGTGTGGTACAACCGGCTTTCTCAAGTACAATAATCAATGGTCAAGAAGGGTCAAACGGAAAACGGTGGTAATTTAGCAAAACTAGGTCCCTAGGAGAAGTGTATGGGACATGTGACTTTTCTTTACTAATACATTGTTATGGCAGACGCCTACAGTGTCTGTCAGGCTAATTTACAGCTTCACTTTTTTCACCCTACCCCCCAACCGCACCCCCCCCCCTTCATGTGGAATCAAAATTGGGTCAAAAGTACACAGGGCTGGGATACAGTGCATTTAAAACTCTTTAAGAAAAGTAAACTTCTAAACAAAAATAGTCGATTCTTAGTAAGTCGCTTTTTGGTAACTTTTTAAACACTTTACTGGGGTATGTAGTATACACTAACTTCAGAAAACTGTCCACTCGCTAGGACTAATCGTTAAATGACGATTTTTGAGAGATACATATTGTATAGGTCTACAAGCTTACCATCCAATAAATGGAAATGCAATACATGATTAAAGTGTCGGCAGATACATAGAACCAGCCAATTAACACTGCATTTGCCATATATCAACTATCCCTGCTGCCTGCGTTAGGCTAACACACACTCATATACACATTAGTCATAAGTTAGTCATCAACATAACCTGTATCCTGCTCCCTATTAATAAAACTGAGTAACTAGAACAGAACCATCCAGGCTATAGGCAAACTTTTTCTTTTGCTGTTTCGGCCATCATTGTACAAAAAAACAACACATAGGCAACCAACACAAACGATTTCCTGTTGTTGCCACTGAACAATCTATATGCACGTGCCTGGCTGCGTATTATTACAATGCGGTCTCAAAGAAACGAGATTGCGAAATGAAAGTGGAAATTTTTGCCTGCAAAGTTCAAACCCAAAAACTTACTGCCAAGTTCCTGCGACACCATATTCTTCAACATTATTACCAGGGTACAAGTTAACATGATCATTTCATAAACTCTGGTGATCAGGTAACTATTCGATATATCAAAGGCCCCTAGTTCCAACATGGTCACTATTGAAACTGGCATTCCATTAATGACAAGGATCTGTCTTGGCTACAAGCAGAGAAAACCTTTTAGATGAATATTACAGATATATGGGATGAACCATGTTTTCTTTCTTTTTTCCCCCTCAACTTTTGTGACGAATGTACAGATATTGAAAACAGCTGAGATATACTGTTGCTGCTATAATTCCACCCACTCCTCGGTGGCACCCTAAAAGCTTTGAAACGATCTTCGATTTTTGTTCTCTGGATTTTTGGTATGTCATGCAACGTCACAACACACAATCATACACCCACCCACCCACTTACGACTGGAACTTTTCATTGTTAATTGTGACCTTGATTACCCTCCTCAGAAGAACACTAACCGTTTGCTCGTCGATGTGTGAGCAGATAACAAAACACATAGATCAGCCTAGCTCTCTTGCCTTGATCTATACGTAAGGAACTTAATGCAGAGGGCAAATAGAACTTCTGCAACTATTACGCAACAACGATTTCTTCAATGACTCTTAATGTACCGTATTGGACTCCCTAGCATATTGTGAAGTATTATGCGTGGACGAGACCCTATCGACCGTCTATCATTTATACTACCGCTTTTAGACAATTCATATGGTTATATTCAACCAACACTCCCCCAAAATGTGAGATGTACTCATTAATGCTTATGAATGAATTACATATTCCATGTGAGGAACAATTTCACATATGATCCAGGCAGGGGTCACTTACTGTTGGCAAGCCGTGTATTCCTTGAACAACATTAGTGCACATGCATGTGTAAAATATAAATCCCAACTTCCAACTGGCGTGTTCCTTCTTCGTACAGATTTCATTAGGGTGGGGGGTCGTCTTTTTGAACACTCCTTTCCCCCTCCTAGTTTACACTGCTTTTCTACAAACTACCAGGCGTTTGAGGACCAGCTCGATTGTCGAGATGTCTTCCCAGTTCTCCTTGCTGAGAAAGTCCTTGGTTTTGATGTGTGGGATTGATAGTAACTGGGTGACACACGTTCAGAGTTTTGTTGTTGGTGGTGTTGAAAGTAGTAAGAGTCGTAATCCACTGGAATGTATTGCATACAAGGAAGAAATGCTTGAAAGGGTCCTGTGATAACAGAGTGGGGAATGGATTGGTGGAATGCTAAATTCCTTTGCACCTGTTGAGCTAGTTCGGAGATCAAGTGTAACGTCTGTCTTCGTTCGTGTCCCATAAGGCACACTGTACTGGAATCTACGACCCGGCGGAGAATCATCAAGTACTCATACTTCGCCACTTCATCGTTGGCAAAATGGGAGACCAGGTAATTTTCCAATTTCTGCCTCTGTTGTGGAAGTTCTGTAAAGTCGATGAAAAACCTAGAACACATGTATTTCTCAAGTTCCTTTATTTCTTTCTTACATGCAGGACTGTAGTCTCTGACCAGAAGATTACAGTACTTCAACAGACCACCGCCTCGGATCTCTTCGGGATTCCTGGTAGCGATGAGTTTGTTATTTAGGTGGTGAAGGGCTACGATGAAATCTCCAAACACACTTTCACCAATGACAGTTGGATAAAAGTTGTCATTCATGGGAATGTCTGTCACCTTGTAGAAAAACAGCAAGGAATCCAAAATGATTTGAAATGAATCCACACTGAATTCGAATTGCCTTCTCATCATGTCAACAAACTTCAGCTCAATGTTTTTGCCTTTATTGTTCGACAAAGAAATAAGGCTCCACCGGTCCTTCGGGGAACAAATTTTCACCATCTTCTCAACATATGCCTCTTGCATGATATTACAACCGATCCGATTTTTGTTGACGTTGTCGGGCAGAAATTCTAACAAGGTCCCAAAGACAATCTCGCGAATCTTGTGCGAATTTTCTTCGGTCGACAAATCCACACCAAAGATAACATCCAAATCGTTATAAACTTTACTCTCGTCCGAACACAAAACGTAACTAGCGGCTCCACCATTGAGGCGAACGTGCCTGACTTCGATACCACTACGTTCGAATTTTCCCCGTAAGCTATCCACTAAATCCAATAACGTTAGGTCCAGTGTCGGGAAGTTACCCTTGCCGTGAATACATACAGGTTCACGAAGCATTTGGTCCAGCCGCTCCACTTGGGCAAAGCTAAGCACCTGGAATCTTTCGGTTGACTCCTTGGAAGCCATCTTCTTGTAATTATCCAGAAATCTACAAAGTAAAATAAGGAAAATAAGCTACTAGCCTTACGATACCAAAATATAAACTTAGAACAGGGTGAAAGGAACGAAAACTAAACAAAACTTACATATAAGCACCAATACTGTAACGAGTGCTAGCAGTGTTCGGCGTGTATGCTGGTCTTCTGCTCAACTCACTGTACTATATGTGCGTAGGTAGTGAATAAGCATGCACTGTGTTTGACGGAGAGTGAACAGCTGTCAAGGAAGATCGAATTACATAAGAATGATTCCGCAATGTGAAAGAGAACGATTAGTTTGCAGATACTTGAAAGGAATATTTTCGTCGATTACAAATACCCATTTATTTGCAAAAATACATATTTGTTTCCCTAAAATTGCACAATAAGTATACACTGACGAAATATCAGGATCCTAAATAAGTCAGAAGCAAGTCAAAACTGGTTTGATTTGAGGTTTATTTTAATTAGCGTAGTATATGTGCTTCGCTACAGGTTAGAACTTGTAAAGGGGGCAGCGGTGCGAATACCGAACGTGATTGGCTAACCGGTAGCTATTAGAAACAGAATTGATGATTGCGACATATGGCTCTCAATTCGAACGATGCAGAATCTTCTCTCGATGTCGCAAGTTCAATTTCGTACGTGATAGGATTACCGTGGTCGTACACAACACGTGAGTACAGCAGTTAACACAAGAGGAATGAGATAGGCGTTAAATTAATGAGTAGTTGCGGTACTGGCAAATCTTTTCACTATATTAGGGCGTAAATTGCGCAAAGCAGTACAGTATATTCCTTTCTATCAGTGCATGAATAAAGGGGAACAGTGTGTGAATGATACCCCACCTAAATTTAAAAATATCATCATGGATCAGGCCGGAGGGAAAGGGTTAGAATGATCGTGGAACCTTTTCTTCCCCAACCCCTTCACCCCACCAAGGCACCGTCACTCAGAACGACACACAAAGAAACCTGTAATTCTGGGCAAAAGCACGGATTTTTTTCTCTTTATTTTAACATCAGTAAAGAGATTGGCCGGAAGGGAAGGGGGGGGGGGCGGGGTCCCTACATATTACACATCTCTTTTATAGAGAAACTAGTCTACCCCTTCCTTCACATTTGCATACAAAAACGAATCGCTGTTCTGTACGGAAGGACCTATATTAGTGCATCTGGAGTTTTTATGATCTTCCCAAATGATTGCGATAATCCAAGCATTTTCTACATAATCTTAACTATTTATGACGATCCGCGTTTGTTATAAACCTCTCTTAATTAAGTCTAAAGGCTACTAGGAACATATCACCTATTGGTAAGACACGTTACCACTTACCAGTCTTTCTTATCTCACATGCGAAGCGTCGGTTTTTGCAATAGCCCCTCGCATTGGAGTCTGTACAAGTATGGTACTAGAACAAATAAATACCAGGCAGAGGCCCTTTCTCGGTCTACCCGCGAACGAGGTGGAATCATGAACCCACACAAGTTACGGAACCGAGCAGGTCGTGCCCCAAACACCACAAAAAACACGTGTGTACCTTACAAGGCGTTCGCCCGTCCCGCCACCCCCCCCCCACCCTCGTAAAGTTGTCGGTTAGGGAGTGGGGAACTTGTTTTGGATATAGATTCGTGTTTCATTGAGAAAAACAAAAATCAAAGGAGCTTTGTTTTCCTATTGAGGAGATAATTTTATTAGGCAATGCTGCCACTACTGGGCACTATAGTTCCTTTATGACTATAAAGGGACTCTACTATAGGTACAAAGGGAATTGTCAAACTTGCTATACGCCGTTACCGGGACTTTTCCCCGGAGACGGATTTATTCCCGAGCATTGTAAAAGGTGACTACAGAACCGACATGAATTTACGTTTTGGGACTCTCGTTGTTGCAATTTTGCGAAGAAACAGCAACAAACAACTTGTCCAAGCAAATACATTAGGGAAACTTCCATAAGTGTGGACATGGAGCGAGTGTCTAATGCAGGGCGCTGTTCATGAATGTAGGTTCAAACAGAATATTAAATCACAAACTTGCCTATTTCGTCACAGTTTAACTGTATCAAAACAATATTACTGTAATATATAACATGATATGAGCAATACTGCTTTCTTGCGATGGAATCAGTCACGGGGTTGTGATGGGTGGGCTGAGGCAGTGGCGGAGCTAGGGGTATTGGTCAGCAGGGGCGAGAATGGTCTGTAGGGGCGCTTTCGACACTATCTAAGCGGAGCGCCACCACAGGTTGGCGCGTAGCGTACAGAAATTTTTTGAGTAAAGATACT
>KN883842.1:133150-144965 GCA_000934455.1 Apostichopus parvimensis
CTGTAGAGATACCCGGTCTGTGGAGGGGTGTGAAGGGAGGGGTGGGTGGGTAGCAGTTAAAGCTGCAGAGATACCCGTGTCTGAGTTCACAGTGCTAAAGTACCGTATATATATTTCTTTTCCACTTCGGACATTAGGCCAGTACCATAGTATCATTGTTTGCACTAACAAGTAAATTACTCAATAACCCCATTGATCCAATTTCAACTTCGTCTCCCTATATATATTTATATGTTTGTCATTGTCATGGACGATACTTAAAGTATTTTAATATACACGTGTGTATATAGACACGTACATTAATACGTGGTAAGTACGTGTAAAGCCTAGTATATACGTGCTACGGTACACGCAGATCCGGGGCTTATTGTCGCAACGAAATGCATGTACTCAATGCCACAAACAGACAGTTTCGTCACATGCAAATGACAATGTACCATAAGTAGCCTATACTCGTCAGACGTTTACTCAAATGTGACCAAGATGACGATTTGTCTTGAGCAGTGTCACGTGTCTGTAAGGGCTTAAAAGTTATGTTTAATTCATAATTAGTTTAACTTAAATAAATTAAGAAGTTAAAGGTTTTACACTAATACACCTCGTCATGGCGCTTTCTCCGTGTTTTAAGAAAAGAAAACGTTGCCAGAAATCTCCCCGAACTTATATGACTGCTAGAGATCATAGGTCAGACGTCACTGCGGTTATTTACCGATTCCAGCCAATAATTCCTCTGCTGTTTGAAAATTGTTTTTACAAGTTTCTAGCAAGCCCTTTAGTTACTGATTCGCTAAATATAGTCAGAACATCACCAGCAAACGAGAATTTAAACTGTGCCCTCTATTCGTCACTTCGTTCATCTGCGTGCTTATGTCGTAAAAGGTGGTTTTCATTTTCAGATGATTGTTAAAAAAATATGCACTACAATTGTGACATAACGGACAAAGAAAATAAACTCGTTTGCGGATGTTATAAATTGCTTAATAGTTCCGTCTGAATCAATCAGCAATTAGCTAACATTTGTTTTAATCGCAATCTACTCATATACATTGGCAGGGTCTTTCAATCATCTGCGTGTATGATGACTGTCTTTCACTGACCGAACTGAAAGTTACGCCACACTTCATCCGATACTCGTGGGCGCAACGGGTGGATTGAAAGACACCTCATAAAAATGGAGCCAAAACAAAGCAAGAGTCATTATACTGGCGACTGGAATATATCTCCAACCATATTGGTATTAGCCAGCATAGAATAAAGTTTGGACTGTTATCGTATTATTTAACGGTCACATTAATTTTTTCACGTACATAAATATTTGCCCACTGAATAAGCTTGCTACATTTAGTGGGATGTCATTTTCATTCATTGAGCTACGGAGTTTGCGCAGTCAACAGATGAAAACTCTGTGCTGAAAAAGTCCTTATTCCTTTACGTGTCCTTCTAACATTACAATTTTGAGCTTATTTTTAAGGCAACAATCCTTTCATTTGTAAATATATCCACATCCGGAGGTAGCAGAGAGGGAAGAGCAGTTAGTAAGCTGAAATAAATACGTTTTCGTTTACGTTGAAGGTAGAGCTATATCGGGGCTGACCAGGAAGTTGGACTCACATACCTCGCCAAACCATGACTAAAACGAAAGCAGCTATGGCATAATCCTATAGGTTAGTCATAAAGGGATGATACTTGACTGCTGATGGTAGCATACGCCCATTAAAAGCCCCATTGACTTACACACTAAATCACAAAAGTAATGTGGTCTATAAGTCTAGATAGAAGTTTTCACTAGCTAAACGCTACCCATCACCAGATAGCTGACAAATTGGCCTTTCATGGCACCATCAATTTTCCGTATCATGACCTTGTAGATTTTTTGCTATCCGAGCCGGAAGTTTTCGTCACTTGTAAACAAACCTCTTCACTCAGTGGTAAACAAATTTCCTACGCTGCTCCTGGGAGGCCTAAAGGGGTCTAAAATTGCCTCAATTGACCCAATTTTCTCACCACGTGTACTTCCATTCATGCTCTTCAACATGAAGGCCACAAAAAACTAGATTATGATTGATAACAGGTCGCAAAAGATGTTCTCCTGCTGCTTTTTGGCACTTTTCCTGAGATAGGAGAACAATCGAGCGGATTGATATATACTCTAATAGGAGTATGCCACCTGATATGGACATGTCAGAGCCGTATGGCTCTTTGCCCGCAACACGGACGGGTATTACTTCTGTACTTAGCACTTCGTAATACGGAGCATTCGAATGCGGAGCATTCACATCGGTTGCACAGATAATATGGCTCTGGGACATGTTTTGGAATAGCGTCCTCTAAAACAAATTAAAGTTGAAAAAAGACGCTATACCTGCGGCTTGGTTTCCCGAAAGGGAAAACTATGGAGCCATTTTACCGACCTTGAAAACTTTTAAGGGGCAACGCGGATTGCAAAGTCGGCAATTGAAACAGCAATGTGGTGAATGCTTTAGAAACCACACTGGTTTGATATTTGTGCAGACTGCGGTTGAGAGCGGATCAGTCGTTTGGTCTTTCGTGCCCAAGTTCTTTCTTGAGTGACTTTTCTTACTGAAAGAATTACCATTTGTTTCTCGGCCTTTTTGCTAAGATAATGTGAAGTATCTGTTCCCTACTTCCCTATCTAAGAGATATCATGATACACTGACCTGACGATGATCACACAAGCACAGTTTCGATGCAAGGGGACTGTGGTTGAGAGCGGATCGGCCGTTTGATTTTCGTGCCCAGATTTTTCTTGGGTGACTTTTCTTAGAAGGTACCAATTGCGGTAATCATTAGCCACTGAAGGCAAAAGTGTTATTACCGATTAATGAATCATAAGTGTAAAATTTTGCAAAATCAACCCGATAACATAAGAAAACTTGTCTTATTTACACGAACACATTCATTGTAGCTGCGGAATTCACAGAGTATATCCATATTGCCGAAAGCTATTAGTCACCCTGGGATTTGTATCCCTTCAAATAAAAGTCGCATGTCCCACTGCTCATCTAGATTTGCGTTCTAACTCCCCCCCCCCCTCTCAACCCCCTATGTGGTCAACCCGCTGACAGAGCTTGCTTACAGTATTACAACTTACAGTAGATACACGAGACGTGTAAATCTCTGCGGCATGTAACTTGTTCGTGAATGCATATCTTAGTAATGGGTAAAAGAAATGTCCCAAATTTTCCATCCTTTCGGTGACTATCTAAAATTTATCAATTCACTGAAACATTTTATTAAACAAGTATCGTGAGACCCTTTTCATATCAGTGGTCCGAAACGATCAATAGCCAACATGTTATTTTATTGATGATAATACCTGCATATGGGGAATGCAGAACGATACTGCAGCTTCATTTCGTTATCATGAAATACTATTTAAGGTACATACACCCATTTCGACATACGGGCGTTTCCTACGTCATTTTGCAAAGATGGCTGCTCTCTTGTGGTGAAAGAGCAAACTAATTTGATGTTTTCCTTTTCTTTGTTGACTTAAAAGGCTTTTCAATTTAGCTTAGTTTATTATTGTTCAGTATTCAATTCTTTGAATTCCATACAACGATGGAAGGCTCCTTTTTGAGCCCACAAGAAAAAAAGTACTATTCAGAACTTTTTGCGAGGTACGATGCAGAGAATACTCGGAAACTGACTAACAACCAGGCCCTGTCGCTATTCGTATCGTCAAATGTACAGACAGGTCAACTGAAATTGGTATGTTAATTCGTTAAGATACATTTTTAGTGTTAATGATTTCGATACGTTAGTTTTTGAATCCATCAATTAGTGCCAGAGAACCGTAAGTGAAGTTGACATCCTTACCGTACAACGTTACAACCCACACTGTTTGCTAAGCTTACAATAGGATACAGTGCATCGCTACACTTACAATACATTATGCTACTGGATGAATAATGTACACTCAGGCTGCTCAAGCCTAGGGCAATTACTACGCCTACTGTACTACGAGTAGTAGCCTAGTACTACCAGTACCAGGCCTAAAACTGACCTCACTCACTGGTCCTATGCTAATCCCAGCTTAATTGGAAGTTCAACATGCCATAGGCCTATACCTATGTAATATGACACAGGCTAGGCTATATTATAAAATCTAGACCCAGAGGTGTAGCCTACTTACAGGAATTGTTTACTGAAATATGGGATGTAGTCATATCACAGTCATATCATTTTTTTGTCTTTGTATCACCCTTAGCCTTCACCTGTGATGAATTTTAGTTTCTGTGATAGAGTGCTTGAAATGTTGGCCAGTTCTGCCAGAAAATTTGAATCTAACACTGATTTATGTCCAGACGAAGTACATTATATTTTTAGCCATTGAACATAACATGTTGCAATTTAACTCTCACATATTCCACACAAACAGATATCAGAACTTTGCGGGGCAGAGAGAGTTGGACACTATGGGAGAAGTCAGTTTTTTATTGCCTTAAAGCTCATTGCTCTCGTTCAAAGCGGAAAGCCATTACCAACATCGATAGACAACCAAAGTTTAGGTAAGTATATCCTGAAAGCAGAGCAAGCCTTATCCATGAAAGTATAAACAGTTTGGAAATATTGAGCATTATTGCTGACAAGCAGAACAACGATGTTGTACTGCACTGTACAGGCCTGTGTTATAACACTATGACGAAGGAACCGAAACAAACTCCCATTTTAGGATTCTGAGACAAGAACTACACCCTGGGACATCAGAGTCATTTTTAGTATAAATATCACCCTCTGGTCTGTCTCTACTCAAATTATTTGCCCTCCAAGTTATCTAGTTTACAAAACTTGGTAATATTTTAGCATTGCACCCTCTCTGCTGACCCACTTCAGGGTCAACTCCCTCTCCCTTTATGCAAGAACTACCGATTACATGTACTACATCTTGCCAAAACTGTGTGTGGCCCTTTAAGATTGTACTAATTCCTTCCTCATTTTCCCTCTCACCAACCCTCCCCCCCAATGCTTCCTACCCCTCTCCCACCCAGTTCATATCCGACTTAATGCTTATTGAAGCTTGATGCTTTTTAAATCGGAACATGAGTTAAAAAAGATATAAGCAACTTAATCATATATATTATATAATCAACTGGCCGTTGAAGTGTTGATATCAAACGTTTGTACAAAGTGTTAAGGTGCTCAAATAATTTTGGTTGCAAGGTACAGTATATTTTCCTTCTCTGCTTTGGTCTAAAGACTTCTTATTCTCTATTAGAGTTCCAACAAATTTTGATAAAATGCATGGATTCATGTTGTTTTAAATGAATTTTGCAAATAGTTTTGTTGATATAACTTTGCACCCATGAGACCCAAGCTTGAAAGACGTCAAAAAAGATAAGAAGAAAAAGTGTTGGTTTGGTGTATCCAGGTTGCAGGAATTTGATCGGTAAATATTCTTTTTGTCAAGAAGTTATATGTTAGTGTATCTTTTCAACATGACAAATATCATATTTTGTAATTGCCGTCAGGGTAAGAATGGTACAGCAACTCGCCAGTTTGACAAGTTTTGTCGAGATGTCACGTTGGCATGTCCGATCACCTGAACAATTATCGTTGAGTGTTGTCGAGTTACTGCAAGGCAGCTTGGGGACAACTTGGCTAATTTTGGCCAGATCTGTATGTACCTGACGTCCGACACAAATAGGCTTTAATTTATAGCCACCTTCCTGTCAGTCCTAATCAGGCCTTTGCATTGCACTTTTGAGGTGCAGTTCACATCACTGCATGAAAATTTGCCATTCTTAACTACAGTACCACTCAAAACATGCACTTAACCATCTACGTATCCAATTATGTGCAGTGCAGTAGTAGTAGAGTACAGTGACATTGCTTCAGTGTATCATACTGTGGTCCTACACTGATGGGCTGGGGGTTGGGGGTAGGTTGAGGAATGGGGGTAAGGTTGTCAAAGTTGGAGTTTTGCGACCATCCCAACCACCAGCGTCTGAATGGTAAACCATATATTGTTTTATCTCATGTAATATTAAAATTGACTCTGCAGTTCGCATGGGAGCTCTGTCAATATTTAGATTTTGTCAAGTGTACAAAATCGAAGAGCAATATCAACTAGTTAATTCGTTAAATATATTGAAGTGTTAAGGTATAACACTAACTGTTAACAATTAACTCCTCATTAACGTAAGGAAACATTGATCTCAAGAAGATTTTATTGTCTAGCTGGGAAACATTGATTATATCCTCTTTGTGAACACTTCAAATGTAGGTCTCTGCACAGGAAGTCAATCACGAGAAATCAAAAGAAAATGAAAGCTCTGGTATGGTTCATTCAAGAGTCTTTTCTATAGGCTACTTTATATTTGAACTGAGTTTTAAGTGCCTTACAAATATTTTGCGTACGTTGCTCTTTTCGAAGTTAACAGTTTAATTTTTTCAGTGTACTGTACTTCAAAATTGGTCGTAGAAAGAGAAAGGTGCAAGTAATATTCAGCGATTGTGCTCAGTGGGAAGGTTAATAAGCACATGATCGTCAAACCTGCTTACGAGTTGGAAATTTTAGGCTAACACCTCATCCTCATAGCGTTACATGTATTGCTTCTGAGATATTTTGTAATTTATGCATCTGGCAACATGAGAATGACAACATCAGAATGAATGATGTCATCAGGACAATTCTGCTGAAAATGTCTGCCTTTCTTTATATTTTCTTTGTTTATATTTCAATTATTTATAAAGTGGAAAGAATATTTCTACAAAAAAGATGCATTTTGATGAAATTCTAAATACAGAGAACATTGGCAGCCACTATTAGCAAACATTCCAAATTGGTATCAGGTTTCAAGGATAATTCATCAACAAGCAAACAATAAAAGTCCGAAAGTAAAGCTATTGACAAGCATTTACCCAGGTGATGTCATAGACCCCCTACTGTGATCTAACTTCCTGGAGTAGTTGAAGATTTAGCCAGTTAAAATAACTTACATTCAATCAACTATACATCTCTAGTCAATGACTAAATATTGAGATGTGATTTTCAATTTCTGTACAGCAGTTTGGAATATTTTTTTCTCTCTTTGAACAATATACGGTTTAAATCGTCAACTATCGGAATACCCCTTTAAGATGTAGTTTGCACACATTCTCTATGTTGGCATATCTTTTGTACAGCATACGGTACTGTACATGATAATATCAGTTTGTTGGTACACATGTGGTGCACCTGGCAGGCATAATATCCTGTATGTATTTATACATGTTGTGCTATACATATTGACAGCTTACTGCACCTAGCATTACTCTAGCTTGAAGACCCATCTAGTACCTTCGTGCAGGCCCTGTGCCTTCAACTCATAGCAGCTTAAATGATTTTACTCTGATTCTCATTTGTAACTGTACCTGTCTCCTCCTTACAATTGCACTTTCATTTTACAGTGTACTGTACCTGACACAATTTCAGGTCAATACCCACTTCCTGTCCGATTGTTCTACTTTTATTGTCCCGTTCCTTGGCTGTACTGCCCTCCCCCGCAGAAAATATATTCAAATATATTCAAATCTATGTACATACAGTACTAATCTCTGCTAGGATCTCGTCTCAAAGACACAGAAAGAAAAGAACGAAATAACTCCCATTACTTTAAAAAAATATACAATTTATTCGGAATAAACAGTTCTGGATTATTAGGATCTGATCTGATATGGAAACCATTCTCTCCCTAGGATGAGTTTTGAAGTCCCTGGATGCCTGGGATGAACCTCGGCTAGAGCCTCTATAGTGCTCGCTGCATTCGATGGCTACGAATAATTAATCAAAGAAGCGGACTGCACAATGTCAGTTTTGATTTTTAATTTGGAAAACGTCCTGCTTTATCTTGACTACAATCACTGCCTGAATTAAATTATATGTTATACTGTATAAGTCACTCTGAAGGGATTCTTTAGTTCAGAATACAGAATTTGTGATAAACAGACTCCATAGTTTCTGCCAAGATAATGCAGCTCTTGTAAATGGCTGCAGTAGAATTTCAGAGGAAAGGTTTTAAATTTATTAGAATGTTTACAAAAATTGTGTGATTATCTTTGACAAAACAGGGAAGACACATCATTTATGTGTCTTTGTTTCTTTTTCTCTGAATTAATTATTGTTTCTAAGAGGTGCGTTCTAAGGAGTTAACGTAGTGATTTACTCATACGGTAGTTAATTGAGTACATTACCTTAAATCCAACGTGCCCATACCACAGAGTGTTAATATGCTATACCTAATTAAATTAAATAATTGCTGCACAAATCTAGAGATATGGCAGCTTAGTACATACATAGACCTGTATGATATTTCAACTTTCATAATCCTGAAAACAATGAATACGATGTAAACCAGAAGTTTATCTTTGATGATGTGTATTCCAACTCGCACACTTTGTTCCTCCAACAAACTATATTTAACTGTTCCTAAACCACGCTTGAAGAAATAGATGGTTACAGAAGCTTCGAATACTCTGGCTCTTATCTCTGGAACAAGTTACCAGATCACATTTGAACATGCTCTAAACTTTCTACATTCAAAAGTCTACTTAAGACCCATCTTTTCACTTGTTCTTTTGTAAATTAATCTGCTTTCTTTGTAAAGCGCCTTGAGCAGTGACTTTTGTCTACTGATTTGGCGCTATATAAGTCTCATTTATTATTATTATTAATATTATAAGTTCAAACTTTGAGCTCGAGATTCAGTGAAATAGGAAAATTGAGAGAGAGATATTGGAGGGTACTGGAAATAATTTAGTGTGGTAATTTTGTGTACTAGTAGTTTTCAAGGCTCTAAAACTTTTGTCTCATAAAGATACTATGGTTCCTATGTACAAAAACTGCACTATATCAGATCTCTGTGCAGTTGTATAGCAATTTGCTCATTTTGCATTGCATGTGGCTATGCAATACTGGATAAATTATGCCCTGGAGTCATGGGTTCCACTGCAGTATATGTGTGTTTGCATGTACTTTCTACTGAATCTGTGAAGAATTCTAACAACTGTAGTTGCAATTTGCTTTACCAAATTATATTTTTGCTTTGTTATGACTAATTTGTTGTCACGGAGATACAGTAGTACAAATGTTTCAGTTTCAGTTTTCTAACTGTTTATATCCTCTCAAAGAGGTGAAAGAGAGTTGAATACAACTGCATCTTAAATAGGCTACAAACAAAAGAAGGAAGAAGAAGAAACAAAGGAAAGGAGGAAAGGAAAGAACAAACGGCGACAACCTTCCCGTGGGACTCAAAAAAAAATTCTCTTTGAAAAAAGGACAGTTGTAATCAAGATCTCTCAGATTTTGCTCTGTTTTTTACATGTACTTCACTCCTTCCTCTCATAACTGGCGCCAGTCTATTTTTTACACTTTTCTCATCTGCATGATTTCAAACATCGCTTTCATCTGCTGTACTTCCTTCAGAATGCGATAGTTTAATATCTGTAAAGTTCTTAAAGTGTTCGAAGCAAGGAAAAATTCCTATCTTGTAAGTTTACTGTAGATTTGGGGTTTCATAAGCTGGATGAAATCATTCATAAAAGTGACTTAAAAATACAATAGTGGGGATACTTTCTTGTTTGACTATATAGAAATTTTACACTGTTGTTCTCAACGGCTTTGTGGATTATAAATTTGTTTGTGAAAAATTGGTCACAGATTGACTTCGGCAACCGACTGTATTGTACTGCACTGTAACTGTACAATATCTACATTATCAGTGCAGTCATACATGTATGTATATAACATCGTATGGGAACAAGGATATACGCCGTTACAAGTTACCGTACACCACCGTACTAGTGAAGCACTGTACTGTACAATGTCTACAGTATCAGTGCAGTCATACATGTATTTATATAACACCGTATGTGAAGTGAGGATATACGTTGTTACAAGTTACCGTACATTACCATACTAATGAAGCATTGTAGCCTACTGCACTGCACTGTACTGTACAATGTCAACAGTATCAGTGCAGTCATACATGTACTTATATAACACTGTATGTGAAGCGAGGATATACGCCGATACAAGTTACTGTACACCACCGTACTATTGAAGCACTGTGCTGCAGTATTACTTTTAATTAATTACATTCACTGAAGTCCTCTTAACAACCAATCCTACCTACTTCCACACAATATTACTAAGTGCACACAATGTTACTACTTGCACCTAACATTACACATAACCAGTGTAGAGTGGAACCAGGCAGTAGTGATGTAAACTTTATGCTCTCTGGTACTATTGGAATAATTATCGGCAGTTTGTTCAGCTGCTTCAAAGCGTATGCTTGATGACATAAAAAATATTGTCATGCGTGGGAGCTGATATTACAGTGTAATTTGTATGTTAGTATGCCTGGAAGAAGATAAGTTTATACGGTAACCGTGAAAGAACCTCAGTTTGATATAGATAGTAAAAACAAAACAGGACTGCGTTAATTATTAGCTTATAATTAAGTTACATTATCTAGGTAATCCTTGAGATTGCCAGCAAGTTTTAGGCATGAGATACAAGTTTTATTTAGTAGAATTTCCTGGACATCTGGTTTGTTTCAATGTCTCTGTTTTTTTTTCTGACAAATTTGGCATCCCAAGGTACATAGGAGAACTATTGCAGTATTTATGATGTATTATGTTGCACATTTAAATGCACATTTAATTGCACATTTAAATGCACATTTAAATGCACATTAAACACAATAAATGCACATGGAACATCAAAGGAACATTGTAGCAACCTTTGGTATTTGTGTGTCGAAGACATACTCAGTTCTACTCAAAAATAAATCATACTGTATAAAACTACAATCTACAATAGGCTCTGTGATTTCTTCCAGTTGCTTCATTATAGCTTGAAAGCAAACGAATGTGATGATGATAATGATGATAATAGTGTGTGTATTTTATGTTTGTTTGCGTGTGTACGGTACATGTTTTTATGCTTTGGCATGTAAACACGATTAACTCAACATGTGTATCCTGTATGCACCGTACTGTAGATGCCCTTTAGTGAGTTCCTGGCTGCTTTCGCTATCGATGGGAGGTTAAATGTCATTTGAGGTCGCCAGAATCCAAACTATGGAAGACCTTTTGAGACAGCACATATATGCTTAGAAAGTACAGCTTTCTGGAAACTAATCAATGAGTGACATTGCTTTCTAGTAGTTTTAGTGTAGGTCACATTTGGTCAACACAAGTGTGAAAAACTTTAAAGATGGCTCACTCAGTAATTTCAATTTGATGAATCTCATACTTGTTGTGTAGATCTATGCTTATTAATAAGGCATCTATGGATAATGTTTTTGGTGGAGGTAAAGGTCATTTGATGTCACCATTGGGCCAAAATATGAAAACCTTGTGAAGTGGGCAAACCTACATAAGCTTATATGCTCTTGTCTTTGGGAACATCAGCACATCCAGACTTTGCCAAATTTCAATTGCAGTTGCTGTAAACATGGCGTGTACACATAACAGCCTCTTTTTACCTTAGAACTAAATACTAATGTTATCAAATATCTCCAGATTGAATATTTATCCCCCAAATAAGTAACATCTACAGTGTCTCGTTACTGTGCCCCAGGATGTTTTTCACAATTTAGCTTGGTAGAACTTTCTAAGATTGCCAGGTTATTTTAAGATCCCCTGGCTTCTACATAACATGTTTACAATTGTAAAAAACTGGTGGGATTCCTGTACTGTACATGTATAGTCCTATAGAATCAGACTGCTGTCACTCTGTGACTGTACCGAGCTGCATTAGTACAGTGCATTGCAGTACAGTGCAGTATAGTATAGTATAGTATAG